>SNQJ01S0185854.1:0-18678 GCA_010110895.2 Picea sitchensis | reverse complement strand
ATTAGAGCATGAGTTACAAGAATGAGGGTATTCACCTTGAGCCAGAAATGAATCATCTTCCATACTGTTCAAAGACTGAAAATACAATGATTCAAAGGAAAAACCAATTTGGTTGTCAATGAAAGCCCGATCAATAGATTCTAACTCCTTGGCTTGTTCAACATTATTGGAAGAATTTTCCTCTTCTTGCGAAGAAGATTGTTCTTGCAGTTGGGTGATAGGATTTGCAATTAGTTCTTCATTCGTGATCGAACATGATTGAATGGAAGGGATGGAAAGATCATAGAAGAGATTTAATGCCAATGTCATGTCATCGAGATTAAATTTACAAAGGATATGATAGAATCTTGTCAAAAATTCTTCAGAGGATGGATCGTCGTTGATTAGCGAAGTATGAAATTCTTCACATAATTGATCAAAATCATAAATTTCAAAGGAATCTAGAAAATCATCTACAAATTGAAACCAATAAAAAATGTGACATGCTAGAAAGGATTCAAACCATTTTTTGATTCGGCCTCTAAAAGTAAAAGCGAACAGCCTGCATAAAACTCCTAAATATGAGATGTCATGTTTGATGCATTTGCACCAAAACTTGTTAAGGTGGTCATTAGTAGATAAATTGCTTTCACCATCAAAGAGGAGTTTGGACAAGCAAGAGACTGTCTCGTTGGGAACATCGGGTAATGAGAAGTTGAAAGCATGTTCCAACACAGTGATTTGGGGAGCCATGAGGGAAATTGAATACATTTGAAATAAAGGCTCCTACAAGGCCAGCTTGTTAGTCGACCCTCCTTCTAGTGCAATTTGTTGACGGGCGAAACTGTCTGTCCGTCAACTGGGAGAGTGGAACCGGTCCGGGGTTGTCTAAATAACCCAAGCCGTTTGGAATGGACCACCCTGACGAGTTTAACGGCTCTGTTGGCCGCTCTAAGGTCTCCTAAGAAAACCAAAGAGAAAACTGATCTGAACTAACTAATCTAACTAAACTAATAAAACAAATTAAACTATCTAAAACAAACTAAAAGAAACTAAACTAATTACAACTAATCAAACAAACTAAACTAACTAACTAATATACTAATCTAATTAAAACAAATTACTAAATTGAATTAAAACTAAATCTAACTATTCTAACTATTATATACAATCGACTAACTACTATTATGATAATTCAAATCAGTTATCTAATTATCAGTTGTAATATTTCATATTCACAAATGTACACTATAAAAAGCCCACAGATTTAATTAAAACCTGTAAAACTCATATATTTGCTGCCTTAGGGCAGCCAAGAATTTCTTTTTTTGATTTTTATATTTTATGAAAAGAAATAAAAACTACTGAAATTAAACGATCTAATATATTTACTAAAATTAAACAATCTAATATAAACCTAATTAAACTTCTATCTATATTAAACTACTTAATAAAAACAATAAATAAAAGACTAATTGACCTGGAGATGCTCCAAGTCTACCCTGTGTATGATTGCTTCTAAGCTGTTCGGAGGAGGGAAACTCACACCGGTTAGTCTTTAAGCTTTTCGTAAACGATCAGCTATGCTTCTTCTTGAAGTATGTTACAGGACAAACAAGACATAAAAGAAAATCATAACAATCTCATGATCATAAATTCCTGCAATAAGGGAAACCTATTATGCAGAAAACTTATATATAATAATTCGATTTATGAAGAAGGTAAAACTATCATTCACAAACTGAACTAACAATTGTTATGTCTTTTATCTATTTGGAAGAAAAAAGATATGGATAACAGTAATAAAATTATATCATTTGCATTTGATTTAGATAGCAAAAGTAATACTAAACCATAAACAAAGTGATATACAAAACATGAAACAAAATGTTGATATATTGAGAAGCTAAAGCTATGACAAGACATCAATTCTGCTCCAGTCCGTAATAGAACTCCATATCCTTTTTCTCCCACAACTGAGGATGAAAATTATTACAAAAATCATAAGTATATATAGGTCTCTTCACAAGGTAAAACTTCCTTGTGGATAATATCAAATAGTTTTACACAATCTGGGAGATATCCCAAAATCACCTAAACTAAGGAAATAAAATGCAAGTAGAATATGTAAACATCCCCTAACTTATCATCATATCTATTGCCAATTCGAATTTTCCTACAATAGAACACAAAGATCAAGTTAGAAAGACATTTTATTAAGAAAACAATAAAAAATTGACTCCACAGACTTAGCTACAGAATCATTTGATTCTGTAGCTAGTCAAAAATAGCAAACAGGACCAGATATCAATCAAATAAAATCAAATCCAATCATCTTTTGATAATCTTTGAAAAATGAACTACTAATAATTCAAATGAAATTATCATTTAAATCAAATCATATCAAAATAAATGCAATCGAAACAGAGTAAAGAATGCTCTGTTTTTAGTTACCATAAAACATGGTCCAACTTTGACAGGCCTGATTTGTATCAAACGAAATTAAACAGTGAATCAAATCAAATGAGATATGATGTAATCATACTCAACACAACCATAATCGAACAGGATACTAACCATATCAAATAAGATTTGCCACAACATAACTATAATCGATATCATTGAACACAAAATATGTGTTACAACTGTAGCAATATACATAGATTTAATGTCGTTTCAATCAACGAGCTGTAGAGATTAAGCACAAGATTCATTCTGTTGTGATCAAATACGGGAAGGCTGTTATGATATACATCAAAATGAAACATACGTAACAGTATTGACCAAAAACCACCATAGATTTCATTTGCTGGGTGTAACATAGTCAAAATCGAACATCATTGATAACCATAGGCTGGACAGCAATCAAACAAAATCGGGTCTGAGCCAATTATAGACAAATTCATCATCCCGGGCATGATCATTTTATTTTACAAATCCATTCGTAACTGAAAATACATTGTCGTTCCAATTCACAAAAGAAAAGGGTCGACTGGCCTCAACGAATTGACTAGCTGGAAGTTGGATGATTGTTACGATTTGTATCAATTCTTGATATAAAACAAAACCATTTTTTAAACAAAATCCAAACCGTATCCAGGCTGGTCAAAGCCATATGTAAATGAACTTGTAACAGATAACCATGTATCTCATAACCAATTCAAATCACAGCATAAATCATGTCTCAAGTTTTGAAATACAAAACAACTTGTCTAAAATAGATGCAACAGAACATTCAATCGAAACCGATTTAACACAATCAAATCCATATTATGACTAATAGAATCAATACCAAATCCAATAACAAAATTCGATTTACCAAAACAAGTTATATACAGAAATGCATTTTTATGTAACAGAGCAGGTCGATGACGTACACAGAGTTTATAAATGTGCCATATAAATGGGTGAAAGTTATACCAGCAAGGTTGATGAGGCTATGCCAATTTCGAATTGACAATTGTCGTGGTTGACTCGACATTCTTGAACAGAATTGAACCAGTTGTTCGTTGCTTCTTTTCGGTAGGTTGCACCTTCGCATTATGACCAGTGAGCTTTGCCACTTGGTTTTCCAAATCATGGATTCTGGATTGCAACATCGGCACATCTAAATAGTATCTCTCCAACCATAACCCACACTGATCGCACGGGGGAACAGCTGGTTGAGAAGAAGGGGGTTTCGATGAGTCACCGAGGGTTCCACAAGGTAGTTCAATGCTAGGAAAATTAGGATCATCCCACAAACAAGGTGGTAAATTCTTGACAAAGTCATATGCAGGTTTGTCACACAGACCCTCTGAGTAAGGATACTCGTTTGCGAGAAAACGTTCAATCTCTGAATCAGAGTCTTCGTTGACCACGATAGGCTCAGAGTTAGCCGGGGTTCTAGGTTTATTTCTCGCCATGCGAGAGATTAACCGAGTGTTTTTCTTGCCTTTAGAATTAGCATTAGTTTTAGCTTTAGGCTTTTTGGTTGCGGGTTTAGCAATTTCGACTTGTTTGGTCACAGCCATAGGCAAGTTTGTAGGTGGGTCAGGTAGAGGTTTGGGTAGCAAAACGCTATAAGGCACAGGGGGAATAGGCTGGGTTTCATCCACCATAGGTTTATCAACCTGTGGAGGGTTTGATTTTTCAAAGCCATTATGACTGAGAAAATCAGCCCAACAATCACGACGTAACCCCAACTCATAAACCATAATCATTTTAATCAACCCCAAATGGAAGAGGCTGGTATCAGCCTGGTTACGCTTGTACCTTTTCACCATCTTGAACAAACTTCTATGCAGGTAGTGGGGCATACTAAGCTCGTATCCTATAAAAACCATCAATAGTAGAAGATGAAACAGGAAAATGAACCCGTACCTGCCCTCGCAAGTAACGAATTGCTTGATTATCATTAGGAGGTCATGCCAACGCTGTTTTAACATTTTTGCAGGCAAACCTTTGTTGCAAGAGTTCACCATTCGAGATTGGAATAGCAATGTCCACAGGACATCATCCACCTTGCAACTCTTCGACCATTTCTGTCCCGTAGCAGGCAGACTAGTTGCCGAGCTAAGAAACTATTCATTAATCTCTAGTTGGACATCTCCAACTTTGGCTCAGCAGCCATCGAATGATAACGCAAATTGTCGAGCCACGATAGGGTTATAACCATCGAATTTCCTTATGAACGGGAGCCACCTAAATTTTTCCAGGTCGCTATAAGCGCCATCAAACATCAGCAGTGCTTGGCACCCATTGGGCTTGACCCTTATGACTGGAGCCATGGCTTCTGTGCATGGTAGGGTTTGGTTTGAACAATACAAAACGCAGGAGTAAAAAGGATAGGGCTTAACAGCTGCAAGTGCTCAAAGTGGAAGGAATCAATGTAATGTGTGCGAAGGTGGTGGGATTACCACCACCATGCAGTGTATTAATGGCTGAGTACAGCGTTGTTCCATCAGTAATCATAACGTTTAAAACATATTAATCGACCAACCCAAATCGGTGTATAACCATATCAACATGCCATCAATCAAATGTAGAACCAAAACAATATGTTATATTCATGCGCCAAGTGTATAGTTCAATCCAACATGAAATCCAAAAGTTTTACCAACGCGCCAAGTGTAAAACATTGCCACTCAAATATGAAACCAAATTGATATGCAACCCATACATTTTTTAGCATAATCAAAGCTTATAAACATTGCAACCAATGACTTTATGAAATCGATAAGTTAAGAAGTTATGATAGAAAGGATTACATTATATAAAACAAGATCAACCATGACCCTTATGAAATCAAATATAACCCATAACTTAACATGTTCAATGCCTTACCAAAGAAATCAAGTTGCGCAATCAAAGTGAATGGACATAGTTTGAAAGTCATTCCAGCCATTTAATAGCAGACCAAAGGTAAATACCAATCGGGATATCAAATTAGTAAATCATGACAGTCCCAGTAACGATGGAGGGGTTTTCACACTTTCAGTTGTGAAAACTGAATCGAAATCAAATTGCAATTGTCGCAAGAAAAGAATAAAATGTCTAGTTGCAAAATGCGACGATGACTTTGTCGTTTAGGAGACAATTAGGTGTAGGCAGCTTTTTAGGGCAATTGAAAAAATTGAATTGGCTGCCAACAAGTTGTCAAGAGTTCAGTAGCTGGAGGGCATGAGCATGAGAAAAATCCATGTCTCTGATTCACCCATCTCTGGTCGCCAATACCATAACTGCCAAATCGCCCATCATTTTTGTGCAGGATGGAGTGTCGGACGAAGTGCCGGATGGAGTACCAGACTGAGTGTGAGATGGAGTATCGGACTGAGTGTCGAAAGCAAAAACAAGCTGCGATTTTTCCCTGTGACACAAAAAAATGTGAATTAGATTCCTGGAAACATAAAAACATAATGAATTACACTCAAGATCATCATAAAACATGAATTATGCATACCTAGTGTGGATCATAGCGTTTTGGCATAAAATCTCTTCAAAAAATTCTTCAAAGCATGAAAATGCATATATACATTCGGTAAAAGTATCTAATTAACGTCATAAAATTGATCATATCACAGGCCCAACATTACCCCCACACTTATGATTTTGTAGGTCCCACTGCAAACAAAAAATAAATTTTCCTTCATGACTAAGCTTGCTGAGGAGGTTCAGCTTTAGAAGCTTCTCCTTCTTGCTGTGAAGACTTTTCCTTATGCTTCTTGTGTTGCTTCAGTTGTGCTCTAAGGCTGCGATTAGATTTGGTCATCTTGTCAACCAACCGTTGAAGGGAATTTACCTTTTCTTGGAGGACTGCATTATCATGATGAATATGTGTGTCCATTGTCTTCCTTTCTTCCAAATATTGCATAAGCTGAAAATTCTCTTTTTGTAGCTTCTCAATGGCTGGGGCAGAATCAATGATCTTAGAGAAAGGCTTAGACCCTTTGAAATATGTAGAAAACCTATCATTCTTAGGATCTAGGGTAGGCATGGGTGAAGTAGGAGTAATAGGGGGTTGATAAGGAGAGGTAGGCTCTGATTTTGTCTTTCTTTGTGGCTCTAATCCATTTGCATAAACTTCCCTAAGTCTCTTGTGAGGACTCTTAAGATCGGAGGACACTTTGATAAGGTCTGAAACAGGCAGAGGTTTTGCATAAGGTTTTTCTATTGTGCTCTGAGTACTCTTTCGAAAGGGTCCTTTATTAAATCGATTGGCTCCCCTCCTATTTGTGGGAACTAAAGGAAAGTCTTGTTGAATAACTTCTTGGAGCTTTTTAGGTGTGGGATCAAGAGAGATTGAAGGCATCAGGGGGTTAACAATAGGCTTTCTTTGATCTTTACTCTTGGTCTTTTTACCTGATGAGGATGCAGGGGTGTCAACAAGATTTTTGAATTGTTCCAGTAAAGAAATGGTTTATGCAAGGGGGTTTGGAGTCCTTGGAGAGCGGGGCTTGGATGGATAAATAGTCCTTGGATCAAGTGTCTTTTTGCCAGTCTTAATTGTTAAGTGAAAATTTGCAAATTGATAGATGAATGCATCCCAAGTTTGCCCCTGTTTCTCTAGTTCGACTAGAACAAGGAGTTTGATTAGGCCATGGTGAAAGAGGTTGTTGTGTGGGCTATTTATATTCTTCCTCACTTGAGAGGACATCTTCTCTAAGATCTTTAGAAAGTAGAAGGGAAAATTCAAAGGTTTGTTGAACTAAAAATGAACTAGTAATCTAAAATGACAGCCTTTGAAAGTGGAATATCTACCTTCGCATGTGATCAACCTGGTGATGACAATGAGAGGGTTGATCAATTCTTATTTTATCCATTCCCTGGAATATCCTTTTGGTCCTGAGATGTTCTGAAATTCAGGCTTAAAAACCCTGTTGTAACTTGAGCGCAACAACTCGTGGTTTTTGAACCATCTATCTCCCATTCTTGGAAGCTTCGTGTCTACAACAATGGACTCTTCTGAGACCCCAAAGGTGATATACCCCATGCACATTGTCTTCCCATTGAAACTGAGGGAAAATTAAATGGAGATGCCATCATCATGGCCCTGCAAGTGGGATAAAAATGGCCCCCATCCTGCACGCAAAAACACCTCTCTGCACTGAGCAAATTTAGGAATGGAAAAAAGATCTGCATAGGAAGAGGGTTCATACCTCTTGGGCATTGTGATGAGGTGAATAGATGGAAAGAGGTGAAATTCACCAAGAGAGGGTGAAATCGGGCCAAGGGATGGCACTAATTGAGCATGGGCCGAGCACAATTCAAACAGGGGAACAAATGACAGAGGTTGAGCGTGATTTCTAACACGGGGGCAAGGAAAATAGAAAGGGTGAATTAGGATAATAGGTTACCTCAACCCATTTTTTAATGCACCTAGGGTGGATTTGGTTGCACACATGTGCACACGAGCTGCCATGTGTGGGCAATTTCGAATTCAAAGGCACGTTTTTGGGGGCAAATGATGCACAGTTAGATCAATGTCCAAGTATTTTGACTTGGACATTTGATCATGAACATATCTAAAGCATCCTCAATAAATTGTCTTCAACCAATTTAATTAATTGTCATTGATTCCTGGTTACCTAAAATTATGGACAGTTACTGGTGTGTAAATTCATATGGTACTTCGTTCGACACCTCATACGACACATCATACGGCACCTCATACGACACTTAATTAGGCACCTCTGTGTTAAATGCATTTTTACCTCCTATAATGGATAGCCTTCAATATTGAAATGTTTTTGACAATCACAATGGTTAAGAGCAGAGGCATACTGCTCCTTTGTTGTTGATTTTTCCATCATGCTCACTCAATCCTCTTGCATAGGACATGTAATGTCAAACCTACAATGAACAGGTTATAGCAAGCATAGGACATGTAATGTCAAACCTACAATGTATAGCTTGTAATGAGAAATAAACTAATAAAATTGGTCTGTTAAGTATATGTTCAGCAATTTATAGCACACAAGAGTTTAGCACTTCAAAAATAAAATGACTATTGATGTAATAACCTGTATCATGGAAATAATACAAAAAATATTACAAAGATTTATTTCTCTAGGCAATGATCATTTGTCAACTCATGAACCCCTCCCACACACCTAAGTATTGTGACACCTCACAATCAAAAGTATAGGAAACTAGTCAGTTCCCCCAATAGCCAAAGATTTATAGTATGTCAAGTGTAAATATAAATTTCACAGATTGGTCTGACGAGACGGTTAGAAGATGGCCCCACCTATAGGATAGGAGATCCTATATATAGATAATAATAGGTAGGCAAGAGAGTTTCAAGATAGTCTTAGAGTTAGTTCCCAATGGCAAGTTTATGGAGTTCATTAACCTTAGCTTAACCATACATACTCCATGTCAGCTCTGTCTACAAGTAATGTCGTACATCAGGACAAGTTTAAATTTATTAATTATTTTTTATCAGATTACCATCCTCGCTAGGTAGAATGCCCTTTTGCCAGCAATCTTGTTCAGTACTCTGGCGGGTTTACCTAGTCATACCATAGGCTGGTACCCACTGCCAGCAAACCTATCCAGCGGTTGTTCAGTATTTCGGTGGGTTAGCCTCTTACACCCTCATAGACTAGCTCTCCATCTTTTAAGATTTTATTATAAGATTGCTTTATGCAAGAAGATGGGGGGAATAGCTGAAAAGAATTTTTTCAATTGGGATGGTATTTATGTTAGGGGATGACTATTGGGATGGTATTTATGTTAGAGGATGACTTTCCATTATATTACTTAGTGATTGTCCCGATGTAAGGGGTACTTAAGTGGATGTGGCCTATCTAAAGATATGATATAATCAAGTTATTTAGTGTGTAGTGGACGGTACCATTGAGAAATAACATAAAGGTATCTCTAGGCTCAACTCACTTTCTTCTTTTGTAGTTATTGTGTTGTTTCCATGACTAACCGCTAATTAGACCTCCTTGCTACTCTTTAATAAAGACACTTTACTCACTTACTTAGGTTTCTTGGAAAAACCTGTATGAGATACCTCTAAGCTTGATGGTTATGGTATCACTTCCTTATACAGTGGTGAAGAGTTTCAAGAGAAATTGCTTTAGAATACCTTAAGAAAATGAAAATTTTTGCAAAAATATGGCTAATTACAGTAAGTCAATATTCATTTGATGCTTAGCAGACAACAAAATCCAAGTGTAACAATGTTTTGAAGAAAAATCCTTCTTTTATATTTCCTTGAAACTGTCTACTCCTGGTGAAATAAATACTTACAAAAATCTCTAGAATTTCTTTTTTAACAAAATTCAAAAACTATTTACATATGTACAGTAGAAAATTCAGAAAAATTTTCAGGAACAAGGGGGGAATTCCCCATCTACTAAGGCCAATGCCTTATCAGTTGAAATGACCTGTAGAAAATCCTCTTTGGAAATGGGCTTATGATAAAATTTGAGTCGGTGTCCATTTACTACAAAGGAGACTTGTCCATCGTCATTTGTTTTGATTTTTATAGCTCCATTGTCATATACAGTGTCTACCCCGTAAGGGCCCAACCACTGGGTGGTGAGTTTTCCTTTGAATGTTTTGAATCGAGAATCAAACAACAAAGCCCAATCACCAGGTTGGAAGTGTTTCTTCTTAATAAACTTGTCATGCCACTTGCTCCTCTGTTTTTGGACTAATATTGTTCGTTGGATGGCATCTTTCCTGATTTCATCCAACTCATTCAATTGTAGGGCTCATTTCTTATGAGCCTCATCTAAGTTTAATCCCAATTCTACGGCAATACGGAAGGTCCTTACTTGGAATTATATTGGTAGAATTACTTGTTTCCCGTACACTAGCTTATAAGGGGTATGCCCAGTGGTGTTCCTCCAGGTGGTCTGGTATGCCCACAAAGCCTCTTATCAGCCCAATCCCAATGATGTAATTGAACAGTCTTGGTTAAGATAGCTTCAAGAACTTTGTTTGTAGATTCTACCTGACCATTGGCTTGTGGGTGGCATGGAGAAGATTTACAGTGTTTAATCCCATATTTCTCTCTTAGCTCTCTTATTAGCTTGGAAGTGAATTGAGTGGCTTGGTCTATAACAATTTCATGAGGGACACCGAAGCGTGTAAAGATGTCTTCATAGATTAATTCAACAACAAAATTTTCTATAGCCCTGAATAGGGCTTTTGCCTCTACCCACTTGGTGACATAGTCCGTACAAACCAAAATATAGTTATTTTTATGGGACATGGGTGAAATTGGTCCTAAAAAGTCAAGGGCCCATTTTTCGAAAGGTTCTATCATAACTTGGGCACCCAAGGTCATTTCGTTGGTTGACGTAGGTCTTCCTATCCTTTGGAAACTATCAAAACTTCCCACATACTTGGCATCATCTTTGAAAATGCTAGGCCAATAGTAACATGATTGTAGCACCTTATATGTTGTGCATTTGTCAGAAAGATGACCACCACATGGTCCATCATGACAACTTCGTAGTATTTCTGGTACCTCATCCTCCCAGACACATCTACGAATAATCAAATCAGGACCTATGTGAAAAAGGTCATGACTAACCCAAAAGTAATTAGCACTCTGTGTAATAATTTCACGCTTTTCATGAGGTGACAAATGAGACGGTAACTTCCTAGTAGCCAGATAGTTTGCCATATCCACAAACCATGGGGTATTGACAGAAAGGGAAAAGAGTTTTTCACCTGGGAAACTATCATCTACAGGGATATCATCATCATCCTCATTTTTTATTCGTGAAAGGAAGTCAGGTACCATGTTATCCTTTCCAGGTCGACCAAGCACAATGATATTAAATTATTGCAATAACAGGACCCACCTAGTCACTCAGCCATTAGTTATGGGTTTATTCATGATAAATCTAATGGCAGAATTATCTGTATGTATGAATACTTCGTAACCTGTAATGTGATGACAAAACTTGTTGATAGCATGAACAACTTCCATGAATTCCTTCTCAGTAACTATGTAGTTTAACTCGGAAGGGGACAAGTTCTTGCTCACAAAATAAATGGCATAGGACTGCTGGTCCTCTTTCTGCCCTAATACCCATCCTATTGTGGTGTCGAAGGAATTAGTGGATATATGAAATGGGAGATTCCAATTGGGCCCTCTAAGAACTAGTGCCACAGACAGCTTAGCTTTCAGGGTTTCAAAGGCAGTTTGACACTGCTCAATCCAAACAAAATCAACATCTTTTATTAACGATCCAAACATAGGTGCAACAATCTTTGTAAAATTTTCAATAAACCGCCGGTAGTATCTGGCATGTCCAAGAAAGCTTCTCACCTCTTTCTAATTCTTGGGGGGTGGAAGTTTGATGATGACCTCAATCTTTGCAAGATCGACCTTTATCCCTTCAGATGAAACATGATGTCCTAGAACCACTCCCTCGGTCAACAACATTTTACATTTTTCATGACTTAAAGACAGGTTCATTTTTTAACATCTGATAAGGAATTTTTCTCAGTTATCTAAGGCTTCCTGGTAAGTATTTCCATAAACTGTGAAGTCATCCATGTAGACCTCCAGACAATCATGAATAAGATCAGAACATATCTCTAGTACTTCTTGTTGAAATGTGGCAGGATCATTACACAATCCAAATGGTAAGACCCTATAGGCATAGGGGCCCCAAGGATAAGTAAAGGTAGTCTTGTCCTGGTTCTTGGGTGCTATGAGAATTTGATTGTACCCGTTGTACCCATTTAAAAAGGAAAAATACTTCTTTCAAAACAAGGTATCCAAAACTTGGTCAATGAAAGGAAGAGGAAAGTAGTCTTTCAGAGTGGCTTTGTTGAGTTCCCGTAAATCAACACAAATTCTCCATTTTCCAATCACTTTCTTTGGAACCACTACAAGCAGGGATACCCACTTACTATCGGAGATGGGATAAATAAAACTGACATTTAATAATGTTTGGATCTCCTCTTTTACTATATCTTTGAGTGTTGGGTTCATCCTTCTCTGGGGTGTCCTAACAGGTGTTACTTCCCCCTAGGTATATATGTGATGGATGCATGTGTCAGGGTGTATACCCTTCATGTCAGTGTATTCCCAAGAAAATGCTCCTGATTGTTCTTTAAGGACACTTACCAACTGTTTCTGTTGGTCTGTATCTAGCCCTAAGTTTATATGTAAAAATTTCCATGGACTAATCTCGTAGGGCATAGTATAATACATGGCAGACTCATCTATCTCGAAGATAAAAGATGTAAGTTGAAGAAAAAATGGATGGGTCCAATTGTTCCTGAAATTCTTCCCCAAACATGTACTCAAATTGGGGAAAATATTGTGGAAAATCCATACATGTGATGGCAGAAATAAATTGGTTTAGCAAATTTTCCGTTGCGTGCTCCTAAAGTTCCCATGCATGGTCACTTGGCAATACAGTTTCTTCCCAGTCCTTGTTCTCATATGGACATTCAAGCCACCATATATTCTCCATGATAGGTTGAGCCAGAGGATATATGGTGAGCTTATGGATAGAAAGTCCATTTGCGATGGTCATTTCTCCCTCTCCGCAGCCAATAAATTCATTAGTTGTGGCTAACCAAGATATTCCTAAAATGATGGGATGGCCTTTGGTAGGTTCCTTTGAGTGAATGACAAGAAAATCTACTGGGTACTCCCATCAGGCTAAATTAACCATGATATCATCTAAAATTCCTTTAGGTATAACTTTGGTCTTATCTGCTAATTCCAAAATGGTTGGGGTAGGCTGAAGAAGAGGTTGTAACTGTAATTTTTCCAAGGTAGTAGTGGTCATAACATTGATGGATGCCCCTAGTTCTATGAGAGTGTTTCCAATGGAGACCTCATTAATGGTTATGGCCACTACGAGGTTTCCTGGGTTCCCATATTTTGCTAGTTTTGGCTACTCTGATATGTACTCAGAAAGTCCTCCTACCAAATGTATTGTAGGAGGGTCCTTTTTCTTCCTACCTGGCTTCTTAATACACAATTCTTTGACTACCTTACCATAGATTGGAATTTCCTTTATGGATTGTAGCAAGGGAATCTTGACACAAATATTCTTCAATTCATTCAAGATGTCAAATTCTGGTCAGGTGGTAGGTTTCTCGATTACTAATCTTTCTGGATAAGGAGGGGCCTTCGTAATTTGTGAAGGTTCATTTTGGGGAAGCTTGGGTTCTTGGTCCTTAGGAATTATAATATCTTCCCATCTAGTGTCATCCATAAGTTTTTTGGTGGTTTCTTCTTCTTCTTCTTCCTGGATGACTACTGAAGGTCTCTACCTATCTAGAACTTTTCCCGGTCTTAGTTGAATTTTCTATACTGGAACAGGAGTAATGACATATGTCGGGAAGGCCTACATCTCAACATTGTGAAGAGGTTGAGGGGGGTTATTATTTGGATTCAACACTGGTTGTGCCAGTAATAGTGTTAGTCTCGGGGAGCTTGCATTCTGATATTGTAGCAGTTGTTGTTGTGGAATAGGAGGTAAAGGTGGTGGAACAAAACCTGGCAGAAGCTACGTACTGTTCAGTGGAAATTGAGGATAAGGATGGTTGGAAATAGGGATAGATGGATCTTGACGATTTCCTTGGTTATATCCTCCTCTCCATCCTTGAAGCCAAGGATTTTGGTACTGAGTAGACCATTTTTTCCAACCTATTGAGTTCCATTGTTGTTGTTGTTGATAATAGGGTGGAACTTCAGATTGTAGATCTGGGTATGTGGGCTGGTTCCTAGGCTTCCATGGCCTCCTAGGTGCATAAGAAGACTCCCCAGGATCTCCACTCCTATAGATGGCTAATAAACCAGGAAATGATGGACATTTTTCAGTTGAGTGGTCTTCTGTGTAGAAGCCACAAATTGAAATGTTATCTAATGGGCATTCCCTTGAGGAATGCTTCCTCCTGCATCTTGGGAAATATATGCTCATGGCTGCATTTTCCTCCTGCTGCTTCTTTTTAATTTTGAGGGTGTCCAAATGGGAACCTATTGTTCTTAAGATATCTTTCTTGAAGTTATCTAAAAGGTTTCCTATTTCTTCTCTCATGATACCACCTGAACTAACTGGTTTTAAGTTTCTATTATAAGGTCCTGAACATTCTTTCCTGTTTTGGCTCTACTCCTTGAGTAATTTTTACACATTTCACATATTTTAGCAAATGGTTTATGGGAGATGTCACATGATTCCATCAGGTTAAGAATCTCTATATATTCTTCTAAAATTCCCTTAAGGAAAAGAGCCCTAACTCCATCCTCTGGGAGGTCATGGTATTTTGACTTCTGGGAGATATAACCAAATCGTTCTATATAATCTTCGAGGGTCTTGTCTTCTAACTATTGTATTTTAAAGATTTCATTACAAGACTCCTTGGTCTTGTAGTAGTCTTGGTACTTTTTAAGAAATATATCTTTCATGGCTTCCCAAGACCTAATAATGGATTCTCCCAACCCCATGAACCATCTTAGTGCAGAGTCTTTGAGGGTGGTAGGAAAGAGTTTTAGTTTCTGGGCATCTTGTACATAGTTGTAGCTCCTACACAAGATGTCGAATTCAAATAGGAAGGTGTCTGGATATTCACTGTTTTTACCATAAAAGATAGGCAGTGTTGAGAGAGGAATATTCTTCATGTTGACATTTGGGGTGGTGTCCAAAATTGGAAACCCGAAGGTAGTTTCGGTTTGGTTTCTAGTTTCTTCTTCCTCTCTGTGTCTTACATTATTATGATCCTCTTGATCATCCATTTTGGTCTGGTTTCCAAAAAGAGAGTAGCTAAGTGGTTTTATCTTTGAAGAGAACAAGGTTTCCCTTTGATGGAAAGGTCTTCCTACTGATTGGATGTCTGGGACTCTACTCGAGCTGGTTGAAACTATTGGTGCCAAGGTTTCTGTGTTAGTTTGAGAGATAATTATGTTGGTTGAACTACCAAACAAAATATTGACATGTTTAGGGTCTATGATGTCCTCAAAATTAGGATCTCTTGGTGGTGGTGTAAAATAAAAGGTTGTATTGTTTGGTTCTGCAGAAGGCTCGAGTGGTCTTGCCTCCTATCCCAATATGATTGATGCTTCAATTTCTTGTTCTATAGTGCTCCCTATGTTAGTCTCTTCAGAGACTACTTTAGCTCTTTGAGTTGAGCTAGCTCCTGTTTTTCGGTATCGGTCTGCGGATTTTATAAGTGGAACATTCCTTCCCCCAAAAACATCGAAAGGAACCTTGGTTGAAAGGTCTGATTTGGATTTAATGTATCTACCTTTTGGGTCTCTAGTTCTATTCATGAAAGTAAAAAAAAAACAAAAAAGAAAAACTATCATTGGGTTTGGGGGAGCCTGCAATAGCAGATGTCCAGTTTCTTACCTCTCATATTAAAGTTCCCTCGCCACCAATCTAATGCTAAGGTATAGAAATGATCTATTTCCTAACTATTTCATACCTTGAGACAACTCCCTGGCAGCAGTGCCAAAAATTATGGGTGTTCTATATGTGCTAAAAACACAGTAAAAACCCTCAATTAAATTGTCAAACCAGGGTAAGTAAACTTAGAGTTGTAGCAAAATATATTCCAATGTAGAAGGGTTGGTAGTACTATAGTCTAACTAAGGAAGTGGCTATCTAAGGGATAATCTATTCAAGAAAAGCTATCTAATGAGAAAACCCTTCTAAGCAACTTTAAACTATGTAACCTAAGTACTTTTGAACCAAGGATCGATGGATAGTTCTAGGAAAGAAATTGAAAACTCTACTTGAAGCAAACTAGTTCAATCATGACAATAAGAAAAAACAAACTATTTAAGCATAACAATAAGCAAATAGCAACATCAAACTACTTTAACTAGTCTACTTACATTCAATAAACAACTATCATGCGAAAGCAAGTAAATAAACAAGCAACTATACTATCAAAGCAAGAATATACAAGTAAGCAATTAACCTACTAAAACAAGCAAACAACTAACTAACCTATGATAAATTCTACAACAAGTAAACTAATTAAGACTACTCAATAAGCAACTAACTAAGCTAATAGACAAGTGAACTCTATTCTTAATACAACTATTTCTAACTTACAAAAGGAAATCTACCTAATTGAAAGAAAGAAGAATTAACAAATAATCTTTAATCTATGATAAGAAAACTACTCTTTAATCTACCAAAGCAAAAGACTATCCATCCTACAAAAGCAAGAAAACTATCTTCTAGTCTATGAAAGAAAGAAACTATCTTTTAACCTATGAAAACTCAAATATAGCGTTGATGGTTGTGTGAATGTCTCTGGTGTCTTATAATATCACGATGGCACTTAACGATGAAAGATAATTCAAGAGGGATAAACTCGATATTGAATTCGATAGCAAAGTGAAAAAAGTGAATTAGGCAATCCAGTGAGAACTTAGCCATTACGGAAACAACATCAATTACCCTGCATATCCATGTGATTATTACTCATGCATTAATCATCAACAGTTATAAAGAGATTATGAAATTGAATTGCAGTCTATACTACATAAGCAAACTCATAACTGAATTCAATCACTAACTACAAATTGAAATTGCAACCTAGATCTAAGAAAGAAATTGCATGAAGTAAAACTAAGCTAGACCTATTTCAACAATTCAAATTGTGAAAAGAGAAATGCTTATAAACAGAAATTAAACATTATTCTAGCATATGACAAGTAAACTAATGAGCAAATTAATTAACAACTAGTTAAGAAAAAACTAAATAGTAATTGAATAAGCAATCTAAAAAATGAAAGCAAGAACTAATGCTATCCATCCATCGAAGCCTTGTTAAAGAAAACATGAATTAAAATTATGTTCTAAAACTCTGTTTTAAACTCTATTTTGAACTTGATTTTAAAAGCATAAAGAAAGTATAATCTACTATCTAATCACACATGGGGTTAGTGTCTAAGTTTGCAGACTTGTTTCTACTAACTACAAAGTTAGTGCATATTGACAAGATCCTTCATACTAACCTGCAAAAGGAAACTAGAACAATTAAACTATAATAGCAAGTTATATAACAAAGAAGAAAACTAATAATTCATATACAGGAAATAAAATAGAAAGACATATATGCTATGTAATTCATAAACAAACTCATAGAACAGTTACCCAGACTGCTGGTGGCCCCCCAAGAAAGTCGTGGTCACTCCTCAAATGCACACCACGAACTCAACAAAGCGATTTCACCATCAAAACTTATAAACGCAGGTTTACAAATTCCCGAAAAATGAAAATGGAAAAACAAAGATAAAATCGTATTTGTCTCTAACACATGACTTCTTAACTATTGTCTAACTACTGAGGTGGTATTTATAAGCTTTACAAACTAAGAGGTCAACCACTGGAGGGTCGAACCTCTTCTAAAAACATTAAATTACATTTAAGATGCCCTAACTACCGAAATGAAGCGAGCCAATAATCGCCCAACAAAACAACCCAAATCGAGTTGTCAAGAGTTCAGTCACTAGAGGGCACAAGCATGAGAAAAACCCATGTCTCTTATTCGCCCATCACTAGCCACCAATAGCATAACTGTCAAATCACCTATCGTTTTTGTGCAGGACGGAGTGCCGGACTGAGTGTCAAAATTAAAAACAAGCTGTGATTTTTCCCTGTGACACAAAAAAAACATGAATTAGATTCCTGGAAACATAAAAACATAATGAATTACACTCAAGATCATCATAAAACACAAATTATGCATACCTGGTGTGGATATAGCATTTTGGCACAAAATATCTTCAAAAACTTCTTCAAAGCATGAAAACTCATATATACATTCGGCAGAAGTATCTAATTAATGTCATAAAATTTATCATATCACGGGCCCAACAATTATCTACCTAGATGATATCACTATGTATTCTGTTTCAGATAAAGAACACCTCAAGCATCTAAGAAAAGCTTTTCAGAAGTGTAGAAAGTTCGGTATCTCGTTGAACCCCAAGAAGTCAAATTTTTCCATGGAAGAAAGAAAGTTGTTGGGCCACATTATTTCAAAGGAGGGGATAAAGATAGATCCCAGCAGATTTGAGGGAATCTTAAAAATTGGCATACCCAGAAGTAAAAAAGAGGTGCAATCTTTCCTAGGAAATGTAAATTTTCTAAGAAGGTTTAGCCCTAATTTGGATGAAATCATAAAGTATATTACTAACATGCTCAAGAAAGAAAATGAAATAAAGTAGACCCTTGAAGACAGAAAATCCTTTGAAGACATTAAAGT
>SNQJ01S0185852.1:18688-35136 GCA_010110895.2 Picea sitchensis | reverse complement strand
ACCGTTACCCATCAAACAAACTTGGGTCCATTACCCAAACCTGGGGTCTCCAACTTCTCATGGCCATATGACATAGACCCCCAATCCTCAGAATCGAGGTCCGCACATGATCGTTCTAAATATGCCCTCCTGAGTCTAATTGACTTCTTAGGTTCCTCCACAAGGAATCCTACACACATACAACAACAATTTTTTTCCACAGGTCCTTATGAGTATGCCCATGTGAACCAACACAAAGCACCACTCAAATCCCCTTACCACAATAAAATGATCGCTCCCATTTTCCTTTTCGAGGTTTCAAACTTCGTGATTTCACGAGTCCTGATGTAAGGCTTTTGTCTCTCTAACCTCCACAACCCCGAACTCTGAAACAATACCTCCAACGAGATCAACGGCTACAAGCCTCCCTTTGATCCAATGACCCATGTGATTTCGGACTTTCAGGTATCGGGAGTCCAAGACTCTCGATACCAGAACACTGTCCTCTTAGGTTTTTTGAACCCCGAAACACCGAATTTCCGAAATGCCACTTCACACTATTTCACGTTTTGAAATTTCGGGGGTTCTCATGTGAAGTGCCCAAATTCTTATCAACGGGAATGTTGAAATGTCGATTCCCGAAATTTTGAAATTCATCCTAGGCTATTTTTTTCATGATTCGGGAGTTAGAGTGACCAAGGGTTTTGGATTACACTCCAGACTCACAAATCTTGAATTCCCAAAATAATTTGACGCTCCAACAGATCATGATCAATGGTCCACGTTGACTCATGTTACCAGAGTGTTGGATTCATCCCTCCTTATCGACCTTGTAACTTCTCTGGATCTTACGGTTCTTGAGATTTTGAGAGTTCTCCTTTGAGAATGTTGACCGCTCGATTTCTTCCTTGACAGCTCCTTCAAAATGAACCAGTATTTTTATACTGGAACTCAAATCCTCAGAAATGAATTTGACTCCCCCCTTTGAACACTTCAAAGACGTTAACCCTTCTGAGATTTCCTCTAACAACTTCAAGTCACCAAAGAACTCCTGCATGCACTCCTTGCAGAAAACCTTCAAATACTTCTAGGTATTTGGTTTCTTTGACTCTGTGCTACCTTGGCAATAGTAGTCCTTCAATCCTTCCCTTAGCTGATAAGTCGTAAGACTTCCAAAAACCTCCGCACTCCTTGAATGGCTTTTGTGCTTCACTTGCACTTCTGATGAAATGAGAACAATGGTATCCCTCCTGAGCTTTCAGAGATAAACTCTGAGCCTTCATTAACGCACTCCTTGCAGACGTTTCACTACACTCCTTGCAGGAACTTCTCACTCAGGATGAGAAACCATTTAAACTCATTTCCTCTCTCTCTCTCTCTGAATTCAAACACTTAATATAAAATCATATATACATATCATAACAACAAATGCATGACAGAGAGAATAAAACAACCATAAGCAGATCAATTAGCATGTATACACAGAAAGCATCATAACACCATGAATCTGAATCAAAGCTTCATATATTAAATCAGAACTTTTGTACATGGGTTCTTCTCTACAACTCTCTACTATATCTCTCTTCTTCTCTGTGATAATGTGCTTAATGAATCTAAATATAATTGATACAATGATATAAAGATGAGGGTGTCTATAGTAGTTTTTCCCTCTTGTTCCTAAAACTGTCTAATCTAGAATTTAAATCTACCTACTTTCATTAACTATGCATAAATGCATTTTACATTGACAGATGAGAGCATATTGCTCAAGATATTTTTACAATCACTTAATCATAAATGCACGTATGCCTTAGTCTTTCAAAATATTTCAAAACATTTTCAGCATGTGCAAAAAAATGTGTTGCGCTCATCCCAGGTGCCTTTTGCCTTTGCGCTTGCTTGATACTAGCGATGCTCCTACATCATACTCCCTTGCTTGAAAATTTTCATGGACTCATGTTCATGAGTTCTTGCACAGTCTATCCATGCTTCAGAATTTCAGCTTCATTCTCCCAACTGGCATCTTCAACTGGATGTCCCTTCCATTTTACCGAGTATTCAAAATAATCGTTTCTTCTGATCCTCTTGTTGGTTCTCTTGTCAAGTATACTTTCCATCGATGGCTTTTCAGCTACAGGCATTTATTTTTCCATTGGACCTCTGTCTGTTCACTATCTGCTCCTGCTTCTTTAGCTCTATAAGGGTACAAATTTGAGATGTTGAATATCAATGAAATTTCGATCCCATTAGGTAATTTGATCTCATATGCATTTGCCCCAAATTTCTTCATGATCTTGCATGGTCCAATCTTTTTCATTTTTAGTTGGTTATATGTTCCCCTTGGGAATATTTCTTTCCTCAGATGTGAAAGAATCAGATCACTAACTTCAAACTGACGTTCTCACCTGTGTTGATCTGCTCTGCGCTTATACTCTTGACTCGAATTTTGCAAACGTTCCCTCACTTGGCTATGAAGTTCCTTCATTGCCTCTGCAAAATCCTCTGCACTAGCACTTCTAGTTTCATTCTGTTCTAAATCCTTCAATTTAGAAACTCCCCTTGGATGCATTCCATACACAATTTGGAATGGACTCTGCCCTGTGCTTCTGTTGAGTGAATCATTGTAAGCAAATTCCTCCTGTGGTAGAATGTGATCCCACTGACTGTGGTGTTCAGTCACTAGGCTCCTTTTCACAACTTCTATTTGTCAATCTGTTTGAGGATGATAAGTTGAGATAAATGACAAATTTTTCCCCATCTTCTTCCATAAAGTCCTCAAGAAATGTCCCACAAACTTGGTATCTCAATCCGAAAAAATGCTTCTTGGCAAGCTGTGAGGTCTGACAACTTCTTTGAAAAATGGGTTCGCAATATGAGTTGCGTCACTGGTTTTCTGACATGGTACAAAATGTGTCGTCTTTGAAAATCTGTCTACCACCACAAATATTGAATCAAATCCATACTCACTGCATCCCATGGCCTCTCAAGTATGGGTAATGGTTGGTATAACCCTGTGTTCTTCCTTTTTCCCTTTGTGTGCTGACAAATTCTACATCTGTCCACAAATATTTTGACATTTTTCCTCATCCCTGGCCAGAAATATGAGCCATTCAGTTTTGAGAACGTCTTATCATGACCGAAATGTCCAACCAATCCTCCACTATGTTTTTGTTTCAACATACTCTCCCTCATGGGGAATTTTGGAATACATAATTGATTTCCCCTGAATAATAATCTATCCTGGATCATGTATTCAGTCCACTGGCTTCTGTCCCTGAGAATTGGATTCTCAGATGCCTCATACACCTCTTTAAAATCTAGATCATCTCTGTACATTTCTTTGAGATTATCAAAACCCAAAGTTTTGACTCTAAATTCTTGCATTAGCAAACATTTCCTACTCAAAGCATCAACAACTTTGTTTGCAGTTCCAGAAATATGTTTAATTACAAAAGTAAAATTCTACATGTATTCAATCCATTTTGCATGCTTTTGGTTCAACTTTTCTTGTTGAGTCACGAATTGTAAGGCATGATTATCATTATACAAAACAAACTCTTTAGGAACCAAATAATGTCTCCATTTCTTCAGCTCTTGTATGACTACACAAAATTCTTTGTCATATGTGGAGTACTTAACCTTCACTTCATTCAGTTTCTCACTGAAGTATGTGATTGGTCTGTCATCTTGGCATAAGACCGCTCCAATTGCAAATCCACTAGCGTCACACTTGACCTGAAATGTCTTACTGAAATCTGGAAACACCATAATTGGTTGTTCAGTAATATTTTTCTTCAACAAGTTGAAGCTTTTTTCTACTTCCTTTGTCCAATGAAAAGATTTGTGTCTTTTCTTCACCGTGTCCATCATTGGTGCGCTAATCCCACTAAAATTTTGCATGAATTTCCTATAGAAACTAGCTAATCCATGGAATCTTCAAACCTCGAATACACTCTTCGGTGATGGCCAATTCTTAATTGCCTCTACCTTATTTGGATCCATTTTCAGCTCATCTGCAGAGATAACAAAATCCAAATAAATGACTTATGTCCTCATAAATATTGATTTCTTCATATTTATCAGCAATTTATCTTGCTGCAATATCCTCATCACTATAGCTAAATGCTTCAAGTGTTATGCTTCTGTTTTTCTGAAAATTAATATATTGTCAAGATATACGATGACGAATTTTCCTATGAAACACTTCAGGACTTCATTCATCAATCTCATGAAAGTACTGGGCACATTTGTTAAGCCAAATGGAATAACAAGCCATTCATACATCCCTTCATTCGTCTTGAATGTTGTCTTCCATTCATCACCTTCTCTCATGCGAATTTGATGATATCCGCTTTTCAAATCAATCTTTGAAAAAAAAATTGCTCCACTTAAGAAATCCATCAAATCATCCATCCTTGGAAAATGAAATCTATATCTAATGGAAATCTTGTTGATCTCCCTCAAGTCTATGCGCATCCTCTAGCCTCCATCTTTCTTTGGGCTGAGCACTGTTGGAACAGCACATGGACTCAAGCTCTCTCTAACCAATCCTTTATCCATTAAATCCTGGACTTGTCTCTTGACTTCTTCATTCTCCTACGGTGTCAATCTATATGTTGCTTTGTTCGGTAAACTGGCTCGAGGTATAAGATCGATGTGATGACTTATACTTCCGATCGATGACAATGAACAAGGTAGTTCATCCACTACTATATCAAAAAACTCTTCCAGCAACTTCTGGATTTCCTCTGGTAAATCATCCACTCTTGTACTGGTTAAAAAAATTCTAGGCTTCCCGACCACGATGAATTGTGTATCTTCTTTTTTCTTAACCTCCTTAAGAAGTTCCTTTCCACTCATGAGAAGTATAGTGTTGCTCACTTCTAGTTTCGTTTCTTTATCCTTAATCAGCAACAACATGTGAGTTCTCCCATTCTTCTCCAGGGTGTATGTGTTATGTCTCCCATCATGAATCACATTCATGTCCTGTTGCCATGGTCTACCCAAAAATAGATGGCAAACATCCATGGGAATGACATCACATAGTATTTCATCCTTATATCCTACTATTTTAAATTCAACTAAACATTGTTTAGTGTCATTTACCTGATGTCCTTTTTGTAGCCACGAAACTCTATATGGGATTGGGTGTTTAGTAGTCTCCAGCTCTAGATTTTCTACCATCTCTATAGAAATGAGATTGTCTATGCTACCACTATCCACGATGACTTTGCATACCCTTTTTTTGGTCTTGCAAGCAGTCCAAAAATGTATGTTTCTTTGGGATGGCTTGTATGCCTCCTTCTCTGGCATTAATAGAACTTTTCTCATCATCAGTGATCTTCCACCCTCGGCATCTTCTGCCTCAACATTCTGTCCTTGAGCTTCGGCAATGTGAGTTTCACCACCATATTTCTTTCTATCTAGACACTCATAAGATTTATGTGCATTTTTTCCAAAAGAAAGCATTTTATTTCTCCACCTCGGCCTTTTCCTCTTCCTCTAGTTCAAGGAAAAGTATTTCTATCAGCATATTGTCCTCGCTGTGAGCGTCCTCCTCTCTCATGCTGAGTTTGAGGTTTCTGAGCTCTGTCTTGGGCAATTGTTTTTCCTCTAGCTTGACTTCTACCTCGACCTCTTTGACCTTGCTTCTAGCTCAGCTTCTCTTCATCTTTCAGAGCCATCTGATAAGAATCTTCTATATTTTGAATGATCATCATGCTCATCTCATCTTCGATGTCATATCTCAGACCATTCATGTATCTGGCAACCTTTTCATCATCACT
Source organism: Picea sitchensis (assembly GCA_010110895.2). Lineage (NCBI taxonomy): Eukaryota > Viridiplantae > Streptophyta > Pinopsida > Pinales > Pinaceae > Picea > Picea sitchensis. The sequence goes on along the minus strand of SNQJ01S0185852.1, from coordinate 29,371 downwards.
TTCCCAATGACCTTCTCTGATGTTTAGTTTGTAGAATTCTTCAGTGTACTCTTTCACTGTCATTAGCTTCTGTCTCAAGTTCTGCATCCTCAGAAACAGAGTGATTTGGTAATCCTTGGGTATGAATTTGGCTTTCATCTTCGCAACCATTCTATCCCAACTTTTGATTTTTTGCTTTCCTTTGCAGCGTCTGTCAACCTACAATTCATCCCACCATAATGTTGCATCCCCTTTAAGTCTAGTAACATCATGTTTAACCTTTTTGTCTTCCTCGACATCCTCATAGTCAAAACATTTATCCAGAGCTCTAATCCAGTCTAGAAGCTCTTCAACGTCTAGGTTCCCCTCATATATGGGGATCTCCATTTTTTCCCTGGCACCTATCCTTGCAACAACCCTGAATAGGCATTCATCTACTGCATATTTGGCTGCAACTTCTTCTCCTTCATGTCCAACTTCATATTCACTGTCAACCTCAATGATAACCCCAGTGTCGACTGTGCGCCTCTGTGATGTCTCCATGGAATCAAGCCTAGCACGCAGTTCACGCATTTCCCTTTCCACTGCTGGATCAGTCATTGGCATGAGCCTATCTATTCTTCTCGGTGGCATGGATGCAAATATTTTCTTCCTTCCTCTGCTACAAAAAACAAAGAACTTTTTATGTTCTTTGATACCATAACTGACGTAGACCCCCAATCCTCATAATCGAGGTCCACACAGGATCATTCTAAATCTTCCCTCCTGAGTCTGATTGACTTCTTAGGTTCCTCCACAAGGAATCCTACACACATACAACAACATTATTTTTCCACAGGTCCTTATGAGTATGCCCGTGTGAACCAACAAAAATCACCACTCAACTCCCCTTACCACAATAAAATGATCGCTCCCTTTTTCCATATTGGAACTTTTCACCTTTTCGGGGTTTCGGACTTCGTGATTTTGTGAGTCATGATGGAAGGCTTCCGACTCTCTAACCTCCAGACCCCTGAACTCTGAAACAATACCTCCAATGGGATCAATGGCTACAAGCCTACCTTCGATCCGACGGCCCATGTGATTTCAGACTTTTGGGTACCGGGAGTCCAAGACTCTCGATCCCAGAACATTGTCCTCTCGGGTTTTTCGAACCCCAAAACACTGAATTACCGAAACACCACTTCACACTATTTCACGTTTCGCAATTTCGGGGGTTCTCATGTGAAGTGCCCAAATTCTTGTAAATGGGAATGCCGAAATGTCGATTCCCGAAATTCTGAAATTCATCCTATGCTATTCTTTTAGAGTGACCAAGGGTTTTGGATTACACTCCAGACTCACAAATCCTGAATTCCTGAAATAATATGATGCTCCAGCAGATCACGATCAATGGTCCACGTTGACTCCTGTTACCAGAGTGATGGATTCGTCCCTCCTTATCCACCTTGTAACTTCTCTATATATTACAGTTCTCGTGATTTCAGAAGTTCTCCTTGGATAATTCCGATCGCTCGATTTCTTCCTTGACAACTCCTTTGAAATGAACCAGTATTCTTATAATGGAACTCAAATCCTGCGAAATGACTTGGACTCCCCCCTTTGAACATTTCAAAGGAGTTAACCCTTCTGAGCTTTCCTTTGACAACTTCAAGTCACCAAAGAACTCCCGCATACACTCCTTGTGACAAACCTTCAAATACTTCTAGGAATTTGGTCTCTTCGACTCTGTGTTGCCTTGGCAACAATAGTCCTTCAATCCTTCCCTTAGCTGATAAGTCCCAAGACTTCCAACAGCGTCCACACTCCTTGCACTCTTCTATGCTTCACTTGCACTTCTGTTGAAATGAGAACAACGATATACCTCCTGAGCTTTCAGAGATAAACTCTGAGCCTTCTTCAATGCACTCCTTGTGGACGTTTCACTACACTCCTTGCAGGAAATTCTCACTCAACATGAGAAACCATTGAAACTCATTTCCTCTCTCTCTCAGACTTCAAACAATTAACATGAAATCATACATACATAACATAACAAAAAATGCATGACAGAGAGAATAAAACAACCATAAGCAGATCAATCAACATGTATACATAGAAAGCATCATAACACCATGAATCTGAATCAAAGCTTCATATATTAATTCAGAACTTTTGTACATGGGTTCTTCTCTACAACTCTCTACTACAACTCTCTTCTTCTCTATGCTAATGTGCTTAATGAATCTAATTCTGATTGATACAATGATATAAAGATGAGGGTGTCTATAGTCATTTTCCCTCTTGTTCCTAAAACTGTCGAATCTAGAATTTAAATCTACCTACATTCATTAATTATGCATAAATTCCTTTTACATCGACAGATGAGAGAAAATTGTTCAATATTTGTTTACAATAACTTAGTCATAAATGCACGTACACCTTCCTTAGTCTTTCAAAATATTTCAAAACATTTTCAACATGTGCAAAAAAATGCGTTGCGCTCATCCCAGCTGCCTTCTACCTTCGCGCTTGCTTGTTGCTGGCGATGCTCCTGCATCACCATAACTCTCTAACCATGAGGAATTATGTGTTGTTCCACATACCACCGGAAATGACATGACAAGCACTATCCATCTAGGATATTTTCCTTGATAAATTCACTTTCCTTCATCTCATTATTCCATAATTATGGGTTCTCTTACTCCACAAAGCATCTTCCCGTGAGGGCTTTCACCATAAGGGGACCACTTTGGAGTTCATCCATATTTACTTCTTATCAAACATGAAAAAACAATAATGAGTCATATTTACATCAAACAATATTAGGTCCATTACCTAAACCTTTGTGCTACGAGGCTTTCTTCAAGGGTTGACATCAATGAAAACCAACCTTAATCAACACTACCTATGTTCGAGTTAGGACCCTAACAATTATCTTCTTTACCTTATCACGTGACCGGTGCTAGAACCAATTCGTTCGGTACTCCAACCTTCAGGATTTTTGGAATTTTCAAACTTCCAACTCCCCCAGAGTAAATTATGTTGAAGTGAATATACTTTATTCACTAGTAGATCAGACAATTATTTCTTAATTTGAAGTTGAGTGGACGTTCCACGCAAACTCAACAAGGTGTTTTTTTAATGGGGTTATCATTGTCCACTTTTTGGATCTCGACCATGGATATTCCTTCTCGATGGACAATCAAATATTACTTCAGGGCTTCAACACTTTGGGACTCTGGGATACTAGAAACTCGAAGTAGTTCAATTCCTCTAGAGGTTTACCTATCGAATAATTTATAAAGCTATGTTGATTGCTTGTTGTCAATTAACTCTTCATGCTTACTCTATTCTTCCACTATGCTTTATCAATGGTTGAAAATGATCCCAAAGTAGATAAACATTTAGTGTTACTTCTTGATTTCAAAATTTGATGCTTCAGACACTTTTGCTGGTAGGAGAAGTTGGTCATCCCCAGAGGATGTAATCTCAGAGTGATGTGGCTTGTTGACATCACTGTTGACGTCACATTGGCTGAGTGGATGCCATGTGTCACCTTCATTCATTAATTTTTTATACCTGTAAATGTGTTGAACCTTCACATAATAGATCTAGATAGAAAATGACATACACAATTTGCAGAGAAAATGTGAGAAAAGAGAAGCAGGAGAGAAAGAATGAAAAAAATCTCATTAACCAAATGAATGAATGATAATTTACACATGATATACTCTATACAACTCAACTAATGTGAAATGGAGGAGAATCCAATGCACCATAGTGGTGGTTTAGAGTGATCTGGACATACACCAATAGCTGTGGGAGTAAACTTCCACCTAGTCTAGTCTCTCAGCTAGTTACAAGAGTGAACTGCCAGCTAATCTAAGTTAACTAGTCTCTCGGTATTTAGATAATTGATTTAAACAAAGTGAAATGAGGATGATATCAAGGAATCATGAGTAATTTTCTAGTCCGATGATGATCCCAAGGACAATGTGAATTATCTGGTTATGATCCCAATGTTGCATGGTGATAATCGCAATGTGGCATCTAGAATCCACTCAACTGATCAAAATAAACTTTGAACTTAAGAGAACATTATCCTAGATAAATATTATCCCTAAACTATAGGAAAATGAATAATGACTAATAAACATAGGGAAAACCTTAGGAAAAATAAATCCTAGGTGTGTGTGAAGTATATCCAACACCCCCTCTGAACATCACTATGGTGAAAATAAAGAATGGGTCTCAGCAAAGAGACCATGTTAGGTACCCAACTACAAAAGATACACTGAAATAAATGAGGAAAGAGGGAAAAAATCATGGGAAAAATGCCCCCTAAAAGTACAATGTATGTAAAAAGAGGAACTGACAATTTCTAGAAATTGGTGTCCTTCACTGGAAGACGCCTACGCAGAGAATGGAAATTTTTCTCAATGAAGGTCTTGGTGAATATGTCTGCAATTTGTTTTGCTAAAGGAAATAACTATAGGTCAATGATCCCCTCATGTACTAAGTCCCATATGTAGTTCATGTGGATCTCGATGTGCTTCGTCCGCTGCCTCTGAACTGGATCTCTACAGAACTTCAAAGTGCTCTGGCTATCACACCAGATGATGATTGACCGATGAAACTAAATGCCCAACTCAATGAGAAAATGTTGTAGCCACATAGCCTAAATGGTTATGTTAACTACCCATCTGTACTTTTCCTCGGCTGAATATAGAGAAATGGTAGCATGCTTCTTACTCGATCAACATATAAGCTCGGAACTAAGATTGAGTGAGTAACCAAATGTGTACTTGTGATCAATTCTATCGCCAGCCTAGTTAAAATCAGTGAACTTGATGATGTACAAAGTAGATCTTGATGCATAGTGAATCCAAAAGTGATGGTTCCATGTACGTATCGAAGGATACACTTTGAAACCTTCCAATGTAGCTCATGTGGTTCCTGCATGAACTTGGAGACTACTCCAACTGCATAAGAGAGGTCTGGTCTAGAGTGTGTGAGATAAAATAAGATCCTCACTAGCTTTCGGTACAGTGTGTTGTCAACTAGTGGAGTTTCCCCGCCATCCTAAACTCTGACTCCTGATAGGAAAGGAGTCGGGGAAGACTTTTCGTTTTTCATGTGAAATCTCAAGGATGTATTTTTCATACTTGGTCTGAGACAGTTTGATTCTTGATGCATCCTGGCTGATCTCAAGTCCAAGGAAGAAATGTAGTGGACCCATTTCCATCATCAATAACCTTTCATGAAGAATCCTACTGATTGTAGCAACCGTTGAAGTTGAGCAACCGTTGATAAAAAAATCATCACATACAAAACTAGGAGTAGAAGTGAAACAATCATCCCGAGCATGTAAACATTCAGGTCTAACTTACAATGCACAAATTTATGTGACAACAGGTTGTTAGAAAAATAGGATCGAGGAGCAATAAAATAAAAAAAAATGCGGAAATAAAACATAGAAGATACACAATACAATAGAGACATAGTTATACGTGGTTCACCCAATGTGGGCTACGTCCACTAGAGAAATTTTCAGGTCCTTCCTTTTTATTATGCATCAAATGAAGGGATACAACCTACATCATAGCTGTTATAACTTCCTCTTCTTTCTCTCACAGTCCCCTCACTCAAAATACAATATTCACAATGATACATAGACACAATGCATTTCCCTCATAATAGAGGATTTCCTTCGATGGAAAAAACCCTAACATAACTTCTGTTGTGAGATATGTGACCTTATAATGAACAAACCATATTTACTATGAAATTATAATATACATTTACAAAGGAATTTTTCCTTTGGGGGATTCGCCCCCAAACCCTCGCCGAGGTCCCACTTGCCCCCAGACCCCGTAGGGGGGGAAAGACCCCCTACGTGGAGGGGTGTACAATATTTATGGGTGTACAGTCTTCATGGGTTATAAAAATGGCTCAAAATAAAGACCTATGAATCCAAAAGATAATCAGGCTCCACAAGAAACATTCTCCCACTTGGAGACTAATAAAAACAACCCTACTATTGTTGTACCTGCTAAACTATACTCCACCTTGGACCTGGAAAATTTCTCATATTCACCTTCATGCTTGAAGACCAACTAAAAATGAGAAGGAATTCAATTTCTACCTGGTTACTCCCTTTGTTAACATGTCTATAGGATTCTGGCTAGTGTGTATCTTTTCAAACTTCAAATGTCCATATTCTAAGACGGATTGTATGAAATGGTACATGAGTTGTAAATTCTTAGTCTTCAAATGGAAGGCTTATTTATTTGCAAGATGAATGGAAATCTTGCTATCACAGTACAACCTGTTGTTCTCTTGCTTCTTTCCCATTTCCTCCATAAACCTATGTAACCAAATCATCTCTTTACTAGCCTTTGTAGCAACAACATACTCTTCCTCTGTTGTTGAAAGTGCAAAAACCTTTTGTAGTTTCAAAATCCAACATACTATTGTTCCACCTACAGTTAAAACATGCCTTGTGGTTCTCCTCCCGCTATCTTTATCACCTACCATATCTTAATTAACATATCCCTATAGAACAGTGTATGAAACTCCAAAAAATAATTCATGAGTAGCAATACCTTTCAAATACATGAGAATCCACTTACTACTTCCCAATGTTCTTTACCTGGATTGTTCATAAACCTACTCACAACTCCCACTCCATGTGCAATATCTGGTCTTGTGAAAACCATCACATACATGAAGCTACAAACTGCTGATGAATAAGGGACCCTGGACATGTATTCTATCTCCTCTTGTGTCTTGGGATACATTTCTTTGGTTAATTTGAAATGGTTGGCAAAAGGTGTACTAACTATTTTTTCATTCTACATTCTAAAGCTCTCCTACACCTTTTCTATGTACTCACCCTAAGATAATGTCAAATTGTGATTTTTCCTATCTCTTGTTATTCTCATACCAAGTATTTTGTTTGCAGCACCCAAATCCTTCATCGCAAATGAATTAGCTAATTTCTTCTCGAGAACATTTATATCCTTCATATTAGACCCTACAACAAGCATGTCATCTACATACAATAACAAGATAATATAGCTTCCATTTTCTAGTTTTTTTAAATAAACATAATGATCAGAATGCCATCTAGTATAACCTTGTTCTATCATAAACCTGTCAAACTTCAAATACCATTGCCTTGGAGCTTCCTTTAGGCCCTACAATCTCTTCTTCAACATGCATACCAAATTTTCCTTCCCTTTGACCTCATACCCCTGTGGTTGTTGGATATAAATCTCTTCCTCCAAATCCCCAGGAAAAAAAGTTGTTTTTACATCTAATTGTTCAACATGTAAATCTTCTACTTCCACAAGACTTAAAATAGTCCTAATTGAAGTCATTTTAACAACAAGAGAAAATATTTCATCAAAATCTATACCTTTATCTTATGGAAATCCCTTTACAAAAAGTATAGCCTTGTACCTCTCTTTTCCTCCATTTTATTCCTTCAACTTGTAAACCTATTTATTCTGCAATGCTCTTTTTCCTGTAAGCAACTGAACCAAATCCCAAGTCTGGTTATTTACTAGGGAATCCATTTTCTCTTTCATTCCTTGCTCCCATTTATTTTTAGTGTCTACTTGAATTTCCTCTTGATAACATTCTAGTTCACCAGAATCAGCTAACAATAAATAATACAATGAAGGAGAGTATTGTTCAGGGGGTCTACTTAACATGGTAGATATTCTAAAAACACTTTCAAGAGTTTGAGGTACTTGTTTATCTTTTTTTGTACATTTTACTTTTTTGGTAACTTTGGAATTGTTTTTCGGTGGTCGCATCAAGCATTGTGTATTCTTGTTTTTTTTTTTCCTATTTCTTTCCCCGCAACTAATCTTTGTGCATGAACTTCTCATTGAATATGACATCTCTACTCTTAATTATTTTGTGATTTTCATAATACCATAAGTGATAACCAAAATAATTAAGATTGTATCCAATAAAGGTACACTTCTTGGATGTTTCCTCAAGATTTGTTCTATTTTCTTTATCATATGGACAAATGCTTCACAACTGAAAGTCTTAAAAAAAGAATAGTTTACAATTTTACCTATCCATGCCTCCTCTATAATTCCACCATCCAAATGTCTTTAAGGTCCTTAGTTTATTAAGTAAATAGAAGTATCTACAACATATTCCTAGAAATTTAAGGGAAAACCAACATCCAATCACATACTATTTGCACGCTCCATGATTGTCTTGTTGATCCTTTCTAACACACCATTTTCTTGGTGTGTTCCTGGAATTGTCTTCTCTCTACAAATCGCATGGTATGAATAGTAATCATCAGAATCCTTGTTGAAATATTCACCTTCATTTTTCACACACACACACACACCTAGGATTTATTTTTCCTAAGGTTTTTCCTGTGTTTATTAGTCATTATTCAGTATCCTATAGTTTAGGGAGAATATTCTCTTCAATTCACACTTCAGTTTGATCAGTTGAGTGGAGTCTATATGAAACATTGGGATTATCACCATGAAACATTAGTATCATCACTAGCTAATGTGCATTGTCCTTGGGATTCCCTGATCTCCTCCTCACTTCACTTCACTATGTTTCAGTCAGTTAATTGAAGACCAAGAGACTAGTTAACTTAGACTAGGTGGAAATTCACTCATGTAACTTCTTGAGAGACTAGACTAGGTGGAAATTTACTTCCATAACTAATGGTGTGTGTCCATATCACTCTATACCACCACTATGGTGCATTGGTTTCTCCTCTAGTGTGCGTTAGTTGAGTTATATAGAGTATATCATGTGTAAATTATCTTTCATTCATTTGGTTAATGAGAATTCTTCCATTATTTCTCTCTTACTTCTCTTTTATCATATTTTCTCTGCAAATTTTGTATGTCATTTCATATATAGATATATTATATGTAGTTTCAACACATTTACATGGTATCAGAGATGACATACTGCTAGTAAAAATACACACCAAATTATTTTTGCAGGTATCAAATATTGATGATAGCAAAAAAATGAAATTTCCAAAAGAATTAATTCTTACACCGTACAATTTATTTGCATGGAAGGAAAAGATGATAATTCATATTATAGGAAGAGGAATACATAGGTTAACCATGAACACAGAAACGGAACCAACATCATCTGTAGAAAAATCCAGGTATCTAAATCGAATGGATGAATCATTTGGAACTATTTGCAGTCTTTCTCCGGAACTCCTCTTTAAGATATCCTCCTATAAAACTCCCAATGAATCTTGGAACACCATGGAAGGGATTTTTGGAAAATAGGATGATATTGGGGGACACATGATCGAGGTGGAATTGCTCACTTTTGATCCAAAAAACTTTGACAATCTCCAATATTTCTTTTCCAAATATAAGTATTTGTTGTCACAACTCAAGGCTTGTGAGGTTGATGAATCTAAGGAGGAGAAAAAAATGGTTCTTACCATTCTCTCCAAACTTGGTCTAGAATACTCAGTGTTTGTATCTACATTTCATTAAGTTAGGATCACCTCTAGAGCCACTTGGATGATGCCCTCTCTTGAGGCATTTACGTTGGTTGTAAAGTCTGATTATCTTCTTGATTCAGACGTCTTTGTTTTTACTCGTGTTTATACCCCATGAAGACTTTACACCCTAGAATATTGTACACCCCTCCATATGGGGGAGTGCAGGGGTGCTATCCCCTCAGATGGGTGGTCCAGGGGAAATAAGGCCCTTGACGGTGGTTCGAGGGATAATCCCCCAAAGGAAATATTTCCTTGTAAATATATATTTAAATTTCATAGTAAATATGGACCATTCATTATAAGGTTGCATATCTGACAATAGAAATTATGTTAGGGTTTTGTTTTCCTAGAAGGAAACCGTCTTTTATGAGGGAAATGTATTGCAGCTATGTATGATTATGAATATTATATTTTGAGTGAGGATATTGTGAGAAATAGAAGAGGAAATTAAAATGGGTGTGATGTAGGTAGTATCCCTTCATTTGTTGGATAATAATAAAGGAAGGACCTAGAAATTCCTCTAGTGGACGTAGCCCACACTGGGTGAACCATGTATGTTTGTGTCTCTATTATATTGTGTATCTTCTATGTTTTATTTCTGCATTTGTTTTATTTTATTTCTCCGCGATCCTATTTTTCTAACAAATGGTGTTAGAGAGAAAGACAACTCGGCAGGAAAAGAGGGTTCCTAGTTCAAGTGGGAGCAATGGTGGAAGGTGAAAAGTTTAGGGTCAAGAAATTTAATGGCCAAAACTACCAGTTATGAAAGATGTAGATGGAAGATTATTTATATCAAAATTATCTATTGCTACCATTGGGTGGAATAGAAAATAATTCGATGACCATGAAGGATGAAGAATGGGAGGTTCTTGATAGAAAGGAACTATGAATGATACGGTTGAGCCTAGCTTACAATATTTCAAAAGAAAAGACAACGAAGGAGTTGATGGATGCCTTGTGTAAACTGTATGAAAAAATCTCGACCTCTAATAAGGTATTTCTAATGAAGGGATTATTTAATATGAAGATGTCAAAAGGTGGGTATGTTGAAGACCATTTAAATGAATTTAATACGATTACTAATATTGGAAGATTGGTTGTTGTTATTGATGTCAACCCTAGCCATTGAGTTTTGAAGGAAATTACTCATGCAGATACAACACCCATGCATGGATAGTATAAGTCATGTTGAT
>SNQJ01S0185852.1:3772-18678 GCA_010110895.2 Picea sitchensis | reverse complement strand
GAAGTAAGGGGAAAGGATGGAGAGGTCAAACCTCTCTTGATATTGGAGGATTGTATATTCCTTTTGTAGTTTTATCCCTCTTTTTATATTTGGAAGCTATAACTACCTTTGGAAGTCATTACTTCCTTTGAACAATAATACATTATTACTTCTTATATAATGTGCATGGTGTATTGGTGTATCTCTTATACTTTTATTCATTGTTCATTAGATAGTCTTCATTATTTATTGGATATAAATTGAATACATGATCTGATTGAAGTACAAGTTCAAAAATATTAATTGATCTAAATATTGATTCACCCCCTCTTAGTATTTCCAACAATTGGTATCAGAGTAGGTTTCCTTCAAAACAATTTAACCACTGGAAGGAAAATTGTGAGCAGAGATGGATGACCATGAGAACATTCCAAATGGAATTCAATGATTTGATGGAAGCAATTATGCATACTGGAATTATAGAGTGAAAACTTACCTAACAACTTTGGGAATAGACATTTGGTACTCAATTGTAAATGGCTATGTAATCCCAAAGAATGATCCAATCGATCCAAATGAGAAGAAGCTTATGAGTTGTAAGTCAAAATCTATACATGTTATTCTATGAGCATTGGCACCAACCATTTTTATCAAAGTGATGGGTTGTAGCACTGCTAAAGAGTTGTGGGAAAAAATCAAGAGTATCTATGAAGGTGATCCAAAAGTTAAGCATGTCAAGCTTCAACGACATAGAGAAAAATTTGAAAATTTGAAGATGGATGAAAAGGAAGATATTGCAAACCTATTTTCTTAGAGCTTATGAAGTTGATAATGCTATCATAGGATTAGGTGAAGAGATCAATGAATTCTTGGTTGTACAAAAAGTGTTGATGTCACTTCTCTTGAAGTGTGATGCTAAGGTCTCCACCATTGAAGAAACTAGGGACTTGACCAAAAGGACAATGGATGAATTACATGGATATCTTATAGCATATGAAATAAGAATAGCTATAGAAAGTTACCATCCAAATAATGAAGTGGCCTTTAAAGCCATAAATAAGAAAAAATACAAGGATAATAACCTTGATGAAGAAATAACAAATTTCATAAGAAGGCTCTAAAAGGGAACTGCCAGATACAAAGGTAAGTCTCCTCTATAATTCTTTAACTATGGTAGAATAAGACATATTTCCCAAAACTGCTACTATAAAAAGATAAGTCTCAACAATAAAAATCTCTTCTACTCCAAGGATGATAACATATCCTCAGATGAGAGTGATGAAGAAGATAATGATGGAGGAGAAGTTCTCTTCATAACCCAAGAAACCCAAGATGATGATCACAAAAGTTATAAATAAGAAGAAATCATTTATGAAGAATATTCAGATGAAGAAACCAACCTTGATTCCTTTTTGGGATACAAATATAATGTAGAGAGTGAACAAGAAGATGAGAATCTTGAAATGTTGAAGCATGTTGAAACTGAAAATAGAAATCTTAGAAAAACAAACATAGTACTAAAAGGCGAATTGAGTAGTTGTGAAGAAGATAATTACAAGCTTGAAAAGACCATTGGTAGCGTGAAGGAACAATTACAAGATTATGAGAAATTGAAAGAAGAATTGGATCACACAAAAGGGGAGCTACTATTGACAATAAAAAAAGTTGAAGAAGTTCGAAAAAAGCACTGAAAAATTAGATGAGATCCTTCGCAGTCAAAGATTTCCAAACGAAAAGATAGGAATAGGATACAATGAAAGTTTGAAGACAACAAAACAAGAGAAGGAATATGAAAATGATGAAACCAAAACTCCAAAGCAAGTTGAACAAAAAGATAGAAGACTAGAATTCATATGGAATGAGACATCAAGAATATCCTCTCCCATCATGTATGAAATAAATCATTTTGAAGGAAACTACAAAAGAATAAATCATGAACCCAGATGGACCACACCACAAAGAAGATCACTTACTCCCTGGTATCATAATTTCTTTCTTGGACACTGTTATACTTGTGAAAATTTTGGACACAAGGTAATCAATTGTAGAATCAATGAAAGGAATAACTATGAAGGCTACATGAATGGTGCAAATAGTAGATACAGAAATGTTCATAGACCTATCAATAGAAATTGTAATCCATTTGACCCATTAGTGGATCAAAATATTGTATTCTACAAGTGCAATAATATTGATCACAAAGCACGGGATTACAGAGAGATGAAGGAATATAATCCTATGCCAAATGTCCCTATACCAACTATAACATGGAAAAGGAAAGAAATTCAACACAATGAAAACTGTCGAATAGCATTGGTCACTAAAGAATGAAAATAAGAATATGAATGGTTCATAGACAATGGGTGCTCATCTCATATGATCGGAGATCAAAGAAAATTTGTCAGCTTGAAGAAAAAGGGTGGAAATGTTGCATTTGGGGATGACTCATCTACCAAAATACTTGGAAAAGGAACAATAAATCTCGTAAGTGAAAATGTAAAGGAATGAAAATTCCTATTGGTTGAATATCTAAAGCATAATCTCCTCAGTTTCAGCAAAATATGTGATCAAGGATACACTATTACGTTTGACACCCGAAAATGTAAAATTAGAGAAAATAACTCAGGAAGATTGGTTGCAACTGCAACAAGAAGACAAAACAACATATACATCATAGAAATGAATAAGAGAGAGAATACATAAGCCACCCAAAAGTATTCCATGGATTTTTTTTTACCAAAGACCAAAAATAAGGATGAAGTATTATTGAGTGCCACATGTTCAGGGGGAGTAGACCCAAAGAAGAAGGTCACCTTATGCCATTGAACTCAGGGGGAGAAACCTCACCCTTTTCCATTGATTTCAAAGTGGGAGAGAAATTTGGATCATGATGACAGGGGAGCATGAGTTTTTTCATCAATGACAAAGGGAGAGATTGTTGGAAGATTGGTTGTTGTCATTGATGTCAACCCTAACCATTGGATTTTGGACCCAACAATTGATCAAAGTAGATATACATGAAGGAAATTATACATGCCAATACAATACCTATGGATGGATAGTATAATTCATGCCACTTATGGTGGTATGTGGTACATCACATGGATCCTCACGATTGAGGATAAATGATTTTTTGAATATGACAATGTGAATCGAAGCAGAAACTACATGTCGGCCCTAATGTTAAAAGGAAGTGACATAAAGGGTATAAATACATCTCATTATAAATTCATTTTTCAACACACACAAGTTTATTAATTAACAAGGAGATATAAGTCGAATTTCTGAGGAAATATGAAGTAAAGAAGGCCATATTTCAAAGGAGGATGAAGTCTTTTGGTGATGTGTTCTATGATATGTTATTTACAGGTTATCTTACCATTTTCACTCTAAATTTGTTTATAGAATGAATCAGATGGTGAAATTTGTAGGATATTGAGAAGACATATCTAGGTACATGTGGTAAGACTTCCAGCTCTTTACTCACTATAATTTTGGAGATACATGTTGTGGAAGATAGGGTTTTTGACTAGTCCTGAAGCTAGTCATAAACATGTTTTCTGGGTAAAACAATCATTATGTATTCATAGAGAATCCAAATAAAGTGAGACCAATTTCATTAGAAATAGTACAACCTATATTTTCTTGTGTACAAATTTCATAATCTGATGTTAAATATTGAGTGTGGGGCATTCTGTACAGGTTCACTCTCTTGAATAAACCAGAATTGAATAAGGTCTACCATTTTCTCTATAACTCCTCTTATGGGAGGATTCAGGGAGTGAAACTTGGAAGAGTTTCAGAGAATACATTCATTAATATTATCTATAGGATCAAAGTATTCCAAGAAGTGAATAATTGCAGAATTTGAAGAAGTCTCAGGAAGCATTATTAGGTTCTATGTGATGGTTGGTTTACGGTGATAATTTAATGTAAAGTTTTATTATCTCTCATATATTATTGGGTGGAAGGAATTGTCAAGGATGGAGATTTCAACCCTCTCCTGATATTGGACGATTGTATCTTCATTTTGGATTTTTATCCCTCCCTTTATATTTGAAAGTTGTAGCTACCTTTGGAAGTCATTACTTCCTTTGAACAATAATACATGATTACTTCTTATATATTGTGCATGGTGTATTGGTGTATGTCTTATAATATTCTTCATTGTTCATTGAATAGTCTTCATTGATGATTGTATATAAATTGAATACATGATATGATTGAAGTACAAATTCAAAAATACTGATTTCTCTAAATACTGATTCACCCCCCTCTCGGTATTTCCAACAACTAATCAACTAAGTTATGTAAAAGTGGAATTTGATTATGAGGTTAAGGCTCTTCTAATCTAGTTCTCATTGCCAGAAAGATAGAATGGTTTGGTCATGGTTGTAAGTAACTCTGTATCTGGTTCAAACACTCTAAAATTTGATGATGTTGTTGGTTTTATCCTTAGCAATTAAATGCAACGGAAAAGCACAGGTGAGACATCAGGTAATGTGTTAAACATGGAGAATAGGAGAATACAGAAGGATAGAGGAAATGGCTCAGGGAACCATGAGCATTATAGGAAGAGAAGATCCAAATCCAGACTTGGAAATATAGAGTGTTGGAATTGTGGAAATAAAGGACACCTGAAGAAAGATTGCAAAGATCCAAAGGAGCAAAGAGATATACAGTAGGAGAAAAATCAGGAAGCAAATGTAATAGGTGATGTGTTACAAGATGAATTGATTCTTTCTGTAGATAATATTTTTGAGTCTTGGGTACTCGATTCAGCGGATTCATTTCATGCTACACCCCAGAGGAAACATTTTATAGATTATGTTTAAGGTGATTTTGGACAGGATTATTTGGGTTATGATGCACCATGCATACATGTTAGAATAGGAAAGGTAAAAATAAAGAAAAGGAATGGAAACCAATGGTTTTTGAAAGAGGTAATACATGTTCGATATCTAAGGAAAAATATAGTTTCAACAAGAAAGTTGGAAAGTGAAGGTTGTATATCCATATTTGTAGATAAGGTGTGGAATTTCACCAAATGATCATTGGTGATAGAAAAAGGAGAGAAGGTAGGTACATTGTATTTATGCACTGGTAATAATGATTCTTCTATCTCTTTAGCTTCTACAGGAGTGGATACAACAATGTAAAATCATAGGCTTGGACACTTGAGTGAGAAGCAAATGAGTATACTTCACAAAAGAATTTTATTACCAGATCTTAAACAAATTGATTTGGATTTCTGTGAGCATTGTCTTTATGGAAAACAAAAGAGAGTCAGATTTCTCAAAGTTGGAAAAGAAAATAAGAGTGAAAGGTTAGGGCTTGTGCATATAGATGTGTGGTGACCAACTCAAGTATCATATCTTCGTCGATTTCATTAATATGTTACTTTTATTGATGATACAACTAGAAAAATTTGGGTTTATTGCATTCGACAAAAATCTAATGTTTTTGATACTTTTAAGAAATGGAAATATTTGTTTGAGAATGTGACAGGAAAAAGGTTAAAGTGTCTCAAATCAGAAAATGGAGGTGAATATTGAAGCAATGAGTTTGATGATTATTGTTTATACCATGGGATTTGTAGAGAGAAGACAATTGCAAGAACCTCACAGGAAAATGGTGTGTTAGAAAGGATGAACAGGACAATCATGGAGCGTGCAAGGAGTATGACATTGCAGGCTTGTTTGCCCTTACAATTCTGGGCAGATATTGTAGATAATATTATTTACTTAATAATGTAGATTATAACCTTATACAATATTTACTGCAAACAGATTTTTAGTAAAAGAACAAAAAATGTACAATGAAAAATACAAACATTACACATATATTTTTCTCCTGGAAAACCGAACTGGGAAAACAATAATTTTCTATATTCATTCATAGTGATACATTGTTTACAATAAAATATACATATAGGAGCCAACGGCATACAAAAACCTAACCCAATGACTTGTATTAGTCAACAACCCTAATTCCTTAACCAGAAATAGAAAACCACTAGCAAAAAATGATATGTTGAAAAATCGCCTAAAAATGCGACACGTTTCTCAAGGATTTTTTTTTTTCTTGGGGGCACTGCCCCCATCAAACCTCCCCGCACGCCTGCCACAATGCATACACTTCTACTCATGCAAATAATATAACACATACCCAACAAATAAACATAGGACCTTCAAGCTCTTTGGATGGTAGAATTCCAAAGGAGGCATGGAAAGATAAAAAGGTAAACTATTCCTTTTTGAAGACTCTTGGTAGTGAAGAATTTGTCCATATTGATAAAGAAAATATAAAAAAATATTGAGGAAAAATCCAAGAATTGTACATTTATTTGATACGGTATTAATTCTTTTGTTTATCGCTTATGGGATTATGAAAATCACAAAATCATTAGTAGTAGAGATGTCATATTCAATGAGAAGGTCATGTAGAAAGATCAGTTGCATGGAAAGAAACATGAAAAAGAAAAACCAGAATACACAGTGATTGATGATATCATTGAAAAAGAAATTACAAAGGTACTAGAAAATAAAAGCGTACAACAATAGGAGAAACATGTACCTCAAACTCCTGCAAGTGTTGTTAGAAGATCTATCAGGTTAAGTAGACTCCCTGGATGATACTCTCATTCATTGTATTATTTATTGTTGATTGATTCTGGTGAACTAGAATGTTATGAAGAGGCAATGCAGATAGACACTAAAAATATTTGGGAGCAAGGAATAAAAGAAGAAATGGATTCCCTAGTAAATAACCAGACTTGGGATTTGGTTCAGTTTCCTGTAGGAAAAATAGAATTACAGAATAAATGGGTTTACAAGTTGAAGGAAGAACATCGATATAAAAAGTGGTACAAGGCTAGAATTGTTGTAAAGAGGTTTGCACAAAAGAAAGGTATAGATTTTGATGAAATTTTTTATCCTATTGTTAAAATGAATTCAATTAGGACTATTTTAAGTCTTGTGGCAGTAGAATATTTGCATCTTGAACAACTAGATGTAAAAACAACTTTTCTTCATGGGGATTTGGAGGAAGAGATTTATATGTAGTAACCACAAGGGTATGAGGTCAAAGGGAATGAAAATTTGGTATGTAGGTTGAAGAAGAGCTTGTATGACATAAATTAAGCTCCAAGGCAGTGGTATTTGTAGCTTAACATGTTTATGATAGAACAAGGTTATATTAGATGCCATTCTGATCACTATGTTTATTTTAAAATGCTAGAAAATGGAAGCTATATTATCTTTCTATTGTATGTAGATGACATGCTTGTTGTATGGTATAATACGCAAGTTGTAAATGTTCTCAAAAAGAAATTAGCTAGTTCATTTGCGATGAAGGATTTGGGTGCTCCAAAGAAAATCCTTGGTATGAAAATAACAAGAGACAAGAAAAATCGCAAAATGAGATTGTCTCAGGGTGAGTACATACAAAAGGTGTTGGAGAGGTTTAGAATGCATAATGAAAAACCAGTTAGTACACCTTTGTCCAGCTATTTCAGGTTAACTATGGAAATGTGTCCCAATACATAGGAGGAGATAGAATACATGTCCAGGGTCCCCTATTCATCAATAGTTGGTAGTTTGATGTATGTGATGGTTTGCACAAGACCAGATGTTGCACATGTAGTTGGAGTTGTGAGAAGGTATATGAACAATCTAGGTAAAGAACATTGGGAGGCAGTAAAGTGGATTCTCAGGTATTTGAGAAGTATTGCTACTCATGCATTATGTTTTGGAGGTTGAGACATTGTTCTACAGGGATATGTTAATTCATATATGGTAGGTGATAAAGATAGCAGGAAGAGAACCACAGGTTATGTTTTTACTATAGGTGGAACAACAGTAAGTTGGATTATGAAACTGCAAAAGGTTATTTTGCGTTCAACAACAAAATCAAAGTATGCTGTTGCTACAAAGGCTAGTAAAGAAATGATTCGATTACCAAGGTTTATGGAGGAATTGGGAAAGAAGTAGGAGAATAGTAGGTTGTATTGTGACAGTGAGAGTGTCATTCATCTTGCAAATAATTCATCCTTCCATTCTAAAACTAAACATATACAACTAGGGTACCATTTCATATGATCTATTTTGGAAGATGGAAATTTGAAGTTGGAAAAGATACACACTAGCCAGAATCTTGCAGACATGTTAACAAAGGGAGTAACTAGGGAGAAATTGACTTCTTGCTCAGTTTCAGTTGTGCTTCAAGCATGAAGGTGAAGATGATAAATGTTTCAGGTCCAAGAAGTATCGTAATCCAACAAATACAACAACGATAAAGTTGTTGAGATTACTCTCCAAGTGGGAAATTATTGGTTGTGGAGCCTAATTATCTTCCTGATTCAGAGGTGTTTGTTTTCAGATGTGTTATACCCCATGAAGATTTTACACCCTGAAATATTGTACACCCCTCCATACAGAGGAGTGTAGGGAGGGTTATCCCCTGGGATGGGGTGTCCAAGACAAAGTGGGCCTTCGATGGTGGTTTGGTGGAGAAGCCCCCGAAGTAAATTGCCTTGTAAATGTATATTGTAATTTCATTGTAAATATGGACCGTTCATTATAAAGTCACAAATTTGATGGTAGAAGTTATGTTAGGGTTGTTTTCCCCTAGAAGGTAACCCTCTTTTATAAGAGAAATGTATTGTGGCTATGTATCATTGTGAATATTATATTCTGAGTGAGGATATTGTGAGAGAAAGAAGAGGAAATTACAACAGGTGTGTTGTTGGTTGTATCCCTTCATTTGTTGGATAATAATAAAGCAAGGACCTGGCAATTTCTATAATGGATGTAGCCCACACTGGGTGAACCATGTATATATTTGTCTCTATTATATTGTTTATCTTTTGTGTTTTATTTCCACATTTGTTTTATTTTATTTCTCTTCAATCCTATTTTTCTAAAACTTTATCCAGTCTCTCACACAAGAGCAGAAGAAGCTCATTAATATCGAAAAAATCAAAGGCCCAAAGGTGCATGCACTTACTATGAAAGATGGTAGCAGTCATAAATATCATAAATATAAAGAAAAAGACAAAAGGACATCACATGAAAATCCAAATAAGGAAGGGTACTCAAAACCCTTCAACGATGTCTTCGGATCCAAAGTTGGAAAGTGAAGAAAAGGGGAGAAATACACTTACTTCCATAAGTTATTCCATCTAGAATCCACATGTATGTAGAAACAGATAGATCAAATGGCCCAGATACTTCAACAAAACAACCTTGGATATTGCATCCCCAAGGGTGCCAAGAAGAAGAAGCCAGAAGATCAGAATATCAAGAAAGGCAATTCTAGCCATGCTTTGATTGCCATCAACTCCTCTCCCAATGCTTGGTTCATAGATTCAGGTGCATCACACCACATGGTAGCCAAAAAAAAATTCTATTCTTAATTGGATCCATGCGAAGGTACTTCTATTCTTATGGGGGACAACCCTTTGGTCAAGGTCACCAACAAAGGAAGAATTTAACTCACAATTTGTTTTTTTGAGAATGTGCTACATGTTCCCAAACTTTTCTCCAATCTTCTCTCCATGTATCATATGGAAAACTCTAGCACTAGAAAGAGAGTCGTATTCACACATAATGCAATGGATATCTATGACATTCAAACCAATTCCAAGGTTGTTATCGGTGAGGAAAATCATCAATATAGACTCTACACATTTTCTAAATTTATTGAAACAGATTATGCATTACTGCTTACCCATGCTGATGAAAGAAATAGGATATGGAATGAAAGATTTGGTGATACAGACCTATTGGCCCTCGGGTAGAGATCTGCTCACAGGATCATTCTTTAGCCCCTTCGAGCTGGATCGACTCTTTTGGATTCCCTGCTGGAATCTCCTTTCTCTTCGATCCACAGGTCCTTCGGGAAGCTCCCCCTGTGCAAACAGCACTAGGCATGAGCTCCTTCTTCCCAAAGTGACCACAACACTATAACCAAGGCCTAACCCAAGGTACCTTTCGCAACTTGCAATCTCATGAGTTCATGAGTCGAGGCTCCCGACTCTTCCTTTTAAATCTCACAATACCCAAAATGTCGATACGGGTATGTCTCTTCCTCTGTCAGCGCCTTTCTCATGTGACCACCAGCTAGGCTAAGCACTAGCACTTCTCGCTATTCGTCGCTTCATGGATTCGAGTGTCAAACCTTGGCACCTTCCCTTCACGAAACCCCAAGAAGCGATGTTGACTTTTCTCCTTGTGTTCTCGCTACTCAAGACTTTGCAAGTCAAAGGGTCGAGCTCATGTACTCTTATCTCGCAAATCCCCGAGACGCGAGAGGTCAACGGGTGTTGACTCCTTTCAATAGGTGACATGTGTTCGCCTACCTATTGCATGGGCCCACCTTGCGGTTCTACCACATGTTTCCTCTGTGCCTCGGCTCTCAGCACTTCGCAACTTCTGCAGTTGAGACAACGTCCATCCAACCTCCAAACCTCCAAATACATGAAACTTGTGATGAGACTCTGATCCAATGGTCCTCCCTTGACTCGAATCCAACGGTTGTCCTTTCTCCTCACGACTTCACTACTCGTGAATTGGAGCACCCAAACTTTGGCCTCTCACCTTACGAACCTCTGAGTTCGCGAGATCCCTTGATCTTTGTGACCTGTCCTCCTTCGATGGATGGCTTATATTCTCTCACGACTTCGCCACTCGTGAAGTTGAAGGACTTCCTTCTCTGAACCCGGATGTTTGAATCCCTGATAGAGAGGATCTCGCGACACATGCCCTTCCAATCGAACGACTCAGATTCTTTCGTTATTTAAAAACATCACACCTCGCGCCCTCGTGAATCTTGATGCAAGGGTTTCAATTCTCCAACTCATGAAGCCCTGAAATAATATTATGTGAGTGATCCAACGACCCCTGTTGGCTCAGATCCTATGGCCCGATTTATCCTGAGCTTGTACTTAGAAAAACACTCACCATAACCTTCTTTCTCCTCTGCAAGATCTGACGGTTCTCGGAACTTTGTGAATTCTCCACGAAGAATTCTGACCGTCTAATTCCTCCTTGACGATTCCTATGAAATGAAGAAAGTGTTCTTCCATGAAACTTATCCACCTGAAAAACAATGTCACTATGCCTTCTTACAACACTTCAAGGCACTAGCCCTCTTGATCTTCTCTTCAACAACTTCGAAGACTCTATCCCTCCTGAGCTTTCTCCACAACTCGAGTCTTCAAGAAGACTCCTGCATGCATTCCTTGTGGAAATTCTTCAAATACTCTCAAGTATTTGAACCTCTTCGACTCTACGCACTCCCTGCGACAACAATCTTTCAACAACTCCCTCAGGTTGCAAACTCTGAGAATCTACTTGGCCTGCACACTCCTTGCACGGCTCCTATACTTAACTTGCACTTCTACAAGAATGAGAACAATGCTATCCCTCTTGAGATTTCAGAGATGAACTTTGACTTCTGTCAATGAACACCTTGCGGACAATTTCACTACACTCCTTGCAGGAAAACTCTTGCTCAGACAGAGAAACAATTGAAACTCATTCTTTACTCTCTCATACTTTGAATGCTTACCACGAAATCATACATACATGGCATAAAAACAAATGTATAACAGAGAGTAAACAAGGATATATCAATCAGCTTGTACAAACACAGAAAGCAATTGAACAACATGAGTCTGAACTAAATATCTTTGTATTAATCCAGAACTTTTGTACATGGGGTTTTTACTCTACACAACTCTCTGCTTCTGCTCTCCTATGCTCTCTTGATTTATTATGCTGCTAATGTTACAATGATACAAGTGAGGGTGTCTATATCTTTTTTCCCTCTGGATCCTAAAACTGTCTAATCTAAGAATTCAAAGCTACCTACTTACATTTACTAGCATAAATGGCTCTTAGTCCTTCAGACGAGAGTGGGACGCTCAAGGTATGATTACAATCTACAAGTATGCTCTTTCTTAATTGTTTCATTTGCGTTTGACGTATCAAACTTCAAAACATTTCAAACAATTCATCATGTGCCAAAATGCATTGGCGCTTTCCCCATGCTCACTTATTGTTGGCGATGCATCATACTCCCTCACTTGAAAATTTTCATGGGCTCCTGTCCATGAGCTCTCGAATGGTCTGTCCATGTTTCTAGATCTTTGATTCATTCTCCCAGCTGGCATCTTCAACTGGATGTCCTTTCCACTTGACCAAGTATTCAAAATATTCCTTTCGCCTGGTCCTCTTGCTAACTCTTTTGTCTAGTATGCTTTCCATCTGTGGCTTCTCTGCAACTGGCATCTATTTAGTCCACTAAACCTATGGTTCTTCATCACTTGTTCCTGCTTCCTCAGCTTTTTATGGGTACAAATCTGAGACATTGAATATTGGAGATATTTCGATCCCATCGGGTAATTCAATCTCATAAGCATTTTCCCCAAATTTCTTCAAGACCTTACATGGTCTGATATTCTTCATCTTCAGTTTGTTATATGTCCCCTTCGGGAATCATTCCTTTCTCAGATGTGCCAGAACCAAATCACCAAACTCAAACTGAAGTTGTCTCCTGTTTTGATCTGCTCTGCGCTTATACTCTTTGCTTGAGTTTTTCAATCACTCCTTCACCTGGCTGTGAAGTTCCTTCATTGCTTCAGCAAAATTTTCTACACTAGCACTTCTTATCTCATCCCATTTTGAATCCCTCAGTTCAGATACTCCTCTTGGTTGTGTCCCATAAACAATTTGGAATGGAATCTACCCTGTGCTTCTGTTGATTAAATCATTATAAGAAAATTCTGCCTATGGAAAAATATTCTCCCACTGACTGTGGTGTTCTGTCACCAAGCTCCTCAGCAAGTCTCCCAAAATTTTGTTCACAACTTATGTCTATCCATCCATATGAGGATGATAAGATGAACTGAATGACAAGTTCCTTCCTCGATTTTTCCATAACGTTCTCCAAAAGTGTCCCATGAACTTGGTGTCTCGATCCGAAACTATGCTCCTTGGTAAGCCGTGAAGTCGAATGACTTCTTTGAAAAACAAATTCACAATGTGAGTTGCGTCATTGGTTTTCTGACATGGTATGAAGTGTGCCATCTTAGAAAATATATCTACCACTACAAATATTGAGTCAAACCCTCTTTGTGTTCTTGGAAACCCCAATATGAATTCCATGCTTACTGCAACCCATGGCCTTGCAGGTATGGATAACGGTTGATAAAAGCGTACATTCTACCTCTTTCCTTTTGAATGATGACAAATTTTGCATTTGTCCATGAATATTTTGACATCTGCTCTCATTCCTGGCCAATAATATGACTCATTTAACTTTGAGAACGTCTTTTCATGACTGAAATGTCTGGCCAATCCTCCACTGTGTTTCTCCTTCAGAAAATTCTCCCTCATGGAGCATTTTGGAATACAAAGTTGATTACCCTTAAACAATAATCCTTCCTGGATCATATATTGTGTCCATTGATTCCTGTACCTGAGAATTGGATTTTCAGCTGCTTCATACGTCTCCTTAAAATCCGGATCATCTTTGTACATGTCCCTAAGATCATCAAAACCCAGTGTTTTGACTTTGAACTCCTATAACAGCAAACATCTCCTGCTCAAAGCATCAACAACTTTGTTAGCAATTCTAGAAATATGCTTGATTACAAACGTAAAGTTCTGCATGTATTCAACCCATTTAGCATGTCTTTGATTCAACTTCTCCTATTGAGTTACAAATTGCAAAGCATGATTGTCACTGTATAAGACAAACTCCTTAGGGATTAAGTAATGCCTCCACTTCTTCAATGCCTTAGGGATTAAGTAATAACATAGAAATCCTTGTCATACGTGGATTATTTCACTTTTACTTCATTCAGCTTCTCGCTAAAGTATGCTATCGGCCTATCTTCTTGGCTCAAGACTACCCCTATTGCAAAGCCACTTGCATCACATTTTACTTGAAAGGTCTTTTTAAAATCCAACAACATCAAAATTGGTTGTTCTGTGATTTTCCTTTTAGTAAATTGAAGCTTTTCTCGACCTCTTATATCTAGTGAAAATATTTATGTCTATTCTTCACTGTGTCCATCATTGGTGCACTAATTCCGCTGAAATTCCTGATGAACTTCCGGTAGAAAATAGCCAATCCATGAAAACTTCTCACCTCAAATATACTCTTTGGCGATGGCCAATTTTTAATTACCTCTACTTTATCTGGATCCATCCTCAACTTATCTGCAAAAATTAAAAAACCCAAATAAATGAGCTCTGTCTTCATGAATGAGGATTTCTTCATGTTTATCAGCAACTTCTCTTGTTGTAGCCTCTTCATCACTGTAACCAAATGTTTTAGATGCTTTGCCTTTGTTTTACTGAAAATCAGTATGTCATCAAGATACACAATGACAAATTTTCCGATGAAATCCTTCAGGAATTCGTTCACCAACCTCATGAAAGTGCTTGGCACGTTTGTTAAGCCAAACAACATGACAAACCATTCATACAACCCTTCATTGGTTTTGATTATTGTCTTCCATTCGTCTCCTTCTCTCATACGAATTTGGTGATATCCACTTTTCAAATCAATATTCGATTTTTTTTTGGCTCCACTCAAGCAATCCATCAACTCATCCATCCTTGGCAATGGAAATTTGTACCTGATGGTTATCTTGTTGATCACTCTCAAGTCAGTACACATCCTCCAGCCTGCGTCTTTCTTTGGACTGAGCATTGTCAGAGAAACACATGGACTCAAGCTTTCTCTAACCAACCCTTTGTCCATTAAATCATTGACCTATCTTTTGACTTCTTTATTCTCCTGTGGCATCAATCTGTACGCTACCTTGTTTGGTAAACTAGCTCCAGGTATGATATCAATATGATGAATCACACTTCTGATCGGTGGCAACGAACAAGGTAGTTCATCCACTACTA
>SNQJ01S0185851.1:7412-18678 GCA_010110895.2 Picea sitchensis | reverse complement strand
TTTGGGTGCCATTGAGTTGAATCATACATGCAAATCTAAAAGAAAAGGGTGTTAACTCTGTTTACTAGGCATTAATGGCGATCATTGATAGAAGAGGGAGGTGAAAAGTGGATTTGGTTGCATCTGGATCGTGAACAGTGCAACAATGGAAAAAAAATGGGATTAAGTGGATGAACGGGTGTCCGTTTGGGAGCAGATGATGAGTCAGTCGGTTAAAGGTCATGGTCGACTACATTGATTGATTAACAAGCATATTGAGAGTGAGGTGGACGATAATGAATGGATAACGGGTATATGGATGTGACATGGAGGGTAGTGAGTGGATAACGGGTGAAAGAGACATGACTAGTGACAGGTGAGTAGAGGTTCAATTGTCGGCAGAGTAGTGGAGAATGAATTATGGATNGGTAGAATGGTCCGGGGGGGGTCTGATATCTTCTTCCAGCTGTAGTTTTGAGCACTAATTGATGGACTGCTAATATTGGTGTGCTCTTTAGAAAAAAGAATCAAATATAATATATCACCTCAAACTTCAGATATAGATTCCTTTTGGGTTTTTTCGCTACTCCCCCTTCCTTCATTTTGTCACCAAGGGGTCAAAAAACAACATATTTAACTCAAATCAAAGAATTTGAACAACTTTACACCCATTTATTGAAAGGAAAGCATACTAACCTATGTCCTACTCTAATCACCTAGAAAAATTAACCCAGATTAGACTATCGGGCTAAAGAATTACTCTAACCTAGGACATTTGATCAAGTTTAAACTGTTTGATCAAACTTATTCACTAATCTATTTATCTTGGCTAGGATTAAATTGTTTAGCCAAGTTTATTCACTAACCTATCTACATAAATTCAAAGGACTTGACCATGGTTAGATAGTATGAATCAAGCCATTCTGATTGCGTGGGGTTTTATCATTTTTCTTTTCATACCCTCTTTTATTCTTTTTTTTCTACTTTTATTCTTTCCTTTTTCTTTTCTTTCTTTCTTTCTTTTTTTTTTTTTTTTTTCCGTAAAGCATTTGCAGAATGAAGTATTATTTACACCACAAATGCAACCATAGGAAAAATTTATAGTCACCAGTTGATCCTATGAAACATATGGATATAACAGTGGCTCCATCTGGGGATGGTTCTCTCTTTTTGAGGTGCAAAGAACCTGCTACATAATGTTTTGAAAATTCTTCTCTAGTACTTCTTCTGCAACTTGATTTTTTTTATTTTGAAAATATTGTGGAACTAGTCAGTGGATTAGGGCCTTCTCTTTGGGCTTCAACCATATGATAAATAAACACCCACACATAACATGAAAACAAAAACGGTTTGTACAATGAAATGAATGACTAAAATATTCATTGGGGTGGAACATAATGTTTGAGCATCCTGCCATTTACAGGTCCTCCTGGCAGATCTTCTCCATCATTGTCCTTGAGAAAGCATGCATTATTTCCTCTAAAGGCTTGAATGATGTAAGGGCCTTTCCAAAAAATGTCGAAATTCCCATGTTTTCCCCTATCTTCATTTATGGAATCCCATTTTAGTACTAGATCACCCAACTTAAAATCATCCTCTTTCGTTCTTCTTTAAAAATCCTTTTTACGCTCTCCTGGATTACCTGTGTCTAATTATATACCTCCTCTCTAGACTGTTGGAGATGGATCATCTGATTGATCCTCCTCTAAATATCATTGGGCTTTGCTTGCACTTCTTGCAATAGTTTCATAACAGGAACTCCCAAAGAAGGGTGAAAAAATGCATCAATCCCATATACCAATTGATATGAGGACATACCAATTGATCTTTTTGTGATGAATCTGTCAACCCAGAGTGCCTGAACCAACTTGTTATGCCAATATTTCTTATTCTCATGCAACATATTCTTTATAATATTCACCAAAATTTTATTTCAGGACTCAGCTAACCCATTTCTCCAAGGGTAATAGGCAGTGGAGTGTCCCAAAGTAATTTGGTACCTACTGCAAAATTCTATTAGCTTCTTTGATTTGAAGGATGCGTCATTATTAGTTATGATTTTCCTAGGACATCCAAAACGATAGAGAATATTAGTTTCCAATAATTTAATAATTACAAATTCAATAGATTGCCTGCAAGGTACAACCTCAATCCACTTTGTGAATTATTCTATAGTTGTTAGTATCCACTTATGTTGGCCTGAAGAGGGTGGGTGAATCTCGCCAACAAAGTCGAAACCCCACTGTTGGAATGGAGCCTCGATGAAAAAAGGTTTCAAAGGTAAAGGAAAAATTTTCCTTTTACCTTCGAAGACTTGGCACTTATGACAAGAGGTCACGTTTTTATGCACATCTGCAAACAATGTGGGCCAATAAAAACAAGCTTTGAGAATATTGTTAGCAGTAGTTTTCTAGCTTAGATGCCCGCCACAATATCCTTCATGGAAATCCTGCAATGCCTTGCCATGTTCATCCTTTAAAACAAAATTAATCAAAATACCCCCAACATCTTTATAGTATAGATTCCCATATAGAATACAATAATCCAATGCATTTAGTTTTAATAATCTAGCTTTAGTCTTAGTTAGACCAGGAGGAGCTTGTAAATTATGCAAGACAAAAATGAGGTTTGCGTACCAGGGAGAATTCGATAATACCTCTCTAACATGTGGATTCGCCTGCTCTTCCTGTTCATCAACTACGACTAAGAAGTTTATGTCTAATGCATCAAAATTTGATTCAACCATCAATTTGGCCAAAGCCTCACCTTTGATCAGTTTAGTTGGTTTGATTTCTATGTTATATTCTAGAATTATAGCTATCCACTTCCCTCTCCTACCATCAGGGTTATCCTAAGTCAGGATATCCTCCACCACTACATTTGGAACATAGGCAATAGTATGAGAATGGAGAATCTAAACTCTAAAATATTTTATTGCTTTTACTAGAGAAAAGGCTTGTTTCTCCATTATATTGTAGTTCAGTGTAGCATCTCTCAATGACTTGCTGAAAAAGGCTATTGGTTGTTCATGCCCTTCGCTGTTTTTATGCAATAAAATTGTTACAATGGTGTGTTCAAATGAAAAAGAGAACAAATATAAATACTTAGTGTAATCTAGACTGATCAATACAGGGGCTTGTGTAAGTGCATGTTTTACATTCTCAAATGACTGCCTGGATTTAGTGTTCCATTTTATTTTGGTATATTTTCTCAACATATTTGTAATGTTCCTGAGGAGTTCTGCCAAATTGGGTATGAATCTTCTTAGAAAATATATTTTACCAATGAATGATTGCAATTCTTTAATGTTCCTAGGGTGGTCTAATTTCTGTATGGATTCTATTTTGCTAGGGTCTATCTTAATTCTATCCTTAGAGATTATATTCCCCAACATCTTTCCTTCTTCTAAACCAAAAAGAGTTTTCTTGGGATTCGACGAAATACCAAACTTTCTTCACTTCTCAAAACTCGTCTCAGATGTTGTAAATGTTCCTCATCTGATTTAAAGTAGACAGTAACATCATCCAAATATATGACTATAAACATACCAAGCTCATACACAAAGGAAATATCCATTGCCCTCTGTAAAGTGGCACCATCATTCATCAAACCAAATGGAATTTTCATGTACATGAATGTTCCCCACAGTGTGGTGAAAGTTGATTTTTCCTACTCATCTAGGTGGACAAGGACTTGGTTATAGCCCGAAAAACCATCTAGTAAGGAGATTCTACTGGAATCAACTACCTTTTGTAAGATGTGATCCATTTTAGGCACAGGATAGTTGTCTTTGAGTGAAACCTTGTTTAGGTTTCTGAAATCAATGCAAAGTCTGATTTCACCAGTCTTATTTCTGGTAGGAACCATATTGGAAACCCATTTTTAAAATCTTAAGGGGACTATTGTTTTTGCATCATACATTTTTTTAATCTCTTTTTCTATCAGGGGAAGTAACTTTGAATTGATTCTCCTAAGTTTTTGTCTTAAAGTTTTATGCTCTTCTTTTATTGGGATTTTATGTTCTATGATATTGGCGTCGTAAGCTTTTAAATTCTGAGAGCTCGAGGAAAAGACATCTACAAATTCTTTGCACAGATTGATATATTTCTACTTTTTCTCTCGAGGTAAAGATTTAGATAGTTTAATCATTTTGGTTTTTTCCTCTGTCCCAATATTACATTCCTTGACATCTCTCACAGTGGGTTCTATCTTTGGATTTTTTTCTACATCGCTGAAATCAAATAGGTCTTCTAAAGGAACTAGCCCTCTAGGTCAAATGTTATTCATCAATTGTAAAATGTTTGATTCTTCATCTTTTACATTTATTTCATCTGAATCTACTTTATTTACACTATCATTCTCTAAATATGGTTTATTTACATCATCATTTTGTGAGTCTGATTTATTTACACCATCATCATCGTTATCTAAATCAATATTTGTACACTCCAAATCATTCTTAGACTGCAAGAAATCTTTATTTTGTTCATTGTTGCCAAATACCTACCAGTACCTGATGTTATCTGGAAGAATTGGTTTGCACTTAACCTCTACTATATATTGGTGATGATATGGAAAGGTATTTTTCATGTGGCTGTTGAAGTAGACAATCCATCTGCGAGTATGTTATGGCCTCTGGGCATTACCTGCAGGTCAATTTCAGTGAAACATTGTAGAAAATCTAAAACAACATTTCTATAAGCTCTGAGTCTAGGAAGTTTTGAAGAATACTAACCTTTAATTTGTTTAACAACCATTTCAGAGTCACCTCTTACCATAATTCTTTTGGCACCATGTTTCTTCAACAACTTCAGGCCGAGCATCAATGCTTCATACTCAACTATGTTATTGGTGCAATGAAAATTTAATTTGTAGGAGTGAATTTCAGAATACCTGGATTTATGATTATGTATCCACACCTGAGCTCCATCTCCCTCTTTGCTCACAGATCCATCAAAATCCATACGCCAGAGAGGTTTTGGTGTTTCATCACTTTATGTTCTCACAACTTTACTTTCCTCAGTGATTGCTTTATCTTCTTGCAGGTCAGGTGCAACATCTTCCAACTGTGCAATTCAATTATCCAAGTCACCATCATTGTATAATATGAATGAATCTAGATCAGAGTGAACAAAGTATAATGGGTAGTTGTGTGGTGTTTCATGACTGTTGACCATATACTTCATCATCGTCTCTCTGTACAGTCTTCTCTGTTGTCCAAAAACTGGGATGGTAGTATAATACATATCTAATTGCAAAGTGCCCTTCAACTTAGCTCTCCAAGATCTAGATAACAACATACCATATTTTAGAGGAATTTCTACAACCACAATATCCATCACCATGATTTTTGTTGGGATCTGAGCCAAGGTGATGAACAAATATTTAATTAGCTTTATACATTTGACTTTTCTAGAGTCAAAAGAATACAAATTTTTGTAGTGTTTGGTGACATCAAGCCCCAACTTATCCATCACAACTTTGGACATCATATTGTGAGAAGCACCAGAATCAAACATAGCGTTATGTAATGTCTTGTCATGGATATTAAGAATAATGTAAAATGAGGGAACAAAACCAGTATCAGTTTGTCCATCCACCTCAGGACCAAATATAAGCTCATGTTGTTCATCAACAACATTTAAAGTATTTGTGTGTACAACTGGCTCGATGTTTAATGCTTTTATGCATATTTCTTGTTCAATCCTCAATGCCTTGATCACTTGTGATATGTAATAATTTTTTCTCATTAGTTCGAATAGGGGAATAAGAATCTTCAATTTGGCTAATTCACCTTCCAGAGTGAGAGTAGAGGAAGTTCTTATTTGGCTCTGCAATTCTGGTTTATCAGTCACATTCCTTTATACAGAAGTACTTCGCTGACTACTTGATGCAACCTCGGTTTGAGATATTTTTTGTGAAGTTTCAATATTTCTTTTTCTAGAAGATTCAAAATTATTCTTCTTAGAGACTTTATTGCGAAGAGTATCAGAGTTTTTCTTGGCCTTAGTTTCTTTCTTTGTTTCAGTAGCCTTCTTTGTTTCAGCAAGATGGGACTTACTCCTATTAAAAACTTTGTATGTATGACTCACTTCAATCTTCGTTTCAAGAAGGTATGATCTAGGTTTAAATTATATTTTGCCTCTTGGAATACACACCCTAGAGGTTGTTAGAATGTGCATGGATACACTACAAGGCACATGCTCACAAGAAGCTTAGGATCATGATGAATCTCTATTGGCATTTACTATTACAGTGCATCTATAGGTGGCAATCAAATCTTTTTTTCCAGGCACCATAATAGTTCACAAAAGATTAGGTGGCAATATTTGATAGTTCTAGTAGTAGTGGCATTTTCACAGCTGTCGAGTGTTCCTCATCGAGGTTTGTGTCTTCAGTTTTGGTACATATTTTAAGCCAAGAAATCAACAGTCAATCAAAGATTTTTAGTTGTCGAATTATTATTCAAAAGGATTATTCTTAACTTCTCAAAGCATGAGGGAAACTAACCTTACAGGTGGCAGACTTCACCAAAGAGACAGAGGGCTAGTTTTAGTTTTGAATGGAATATTTCAAATATGGCATGGAAGATGTGAAGGATATCTTTGAAAAAATATGAAGAACATCAACAACCAATTAATGGCATTCACATATTCTCAGGATCAAATTTGTATTTCCCATATTTTTGGCAAAGAATCAACAAGGTGGCAAAGAGTTGGTTTATGACCTAACTTCCCAAAATTTCAAGCAATTTTGAACAACATCTTCAGTGCATCGAGATTTCAACTCAAGATCTTGAATAGTTTTAGTAAATTTATTTGTTATGAAAATGGATTTTGATCCATGGCAATAGAGAAAAGTTTGTTAGTTTTTCTTCTTTATATATTTACATGTGAAAAATTCATCGGGGCAGATTTTGTAATAGGAGTAAGTCCCATCCTGTAAATTTTCTCACTGAGTTTCAAGTGATTCTTTGCAAAGTAATACAATACCAATTGTTCAAGATTCATGTGGTGTCTGAAATGATGAAGTTTTCTCCTGTTTTTATGTATTTTTCTGTTGTTTATCTTTCACTGCATTTTTGAGATTCTAGTTATAAAGTAGAAAGTGATGAATATGATTTGTTATTTAGATCACCCTATTCTGGTTGTGTTTACAATCTGTATTTTTTTCACTAAGGACAGATTGATGAATTCTTAAATGCTCCTCGGTCTCTACCTAGCCTTACATTCTCTTCCATTTCATAATCCTTTAAAAATTCCAAGATCCATAGTAGTACATCTAGCTTGCCCTGTTTCACTCATGCTTGAAATTTCTACAAATTTATCACCCAATCCTTTTGACTCCATTTCCCAATGGCCTTTTCCCTTGCTTTCCTCACAAAACCAATTCAAAAATACAAACTTTGAACCCATTAGCTAGCCTAATATCTATTAAAAAAAAGGTAAAGCATACATAGAGATCCCTCTCTGAGTCTTGGAGGGATAGATCCTTGACTTGAAGTGGTTTTGATGTTACCTCTGTGACTTCCCCCACAACCTTGGGAAAATTTACAGAGTGCTAACAAAATCTGGTGTCGAACTCCTTCATTGTTTAATTTTCCTTTTTCTTGATTTCATTAAACTATGCTAGTAGCATCCCACTATCCTTCTTTGCTGATAATTTGCTTTTGAGAAACTTATAAAAATCATCATAGGATTCCAAATGATTATAACATAGTCCTCTAAACCACCTCTGGGAATATTCAGTAAGAGACATGGCCAAAATCCACATTGAAACATATTCATGTTCTATTACTTCATTCAATAGTTCCACACTTATTGCATATAGGTGGTCTTTTGGCATAATTACATTCTCTTCGAAAAAATTTGGAAACCACTTATGAATTTCCCTGGGCATGGTGTCAAGATACCCATCTATAGAAACCAAGTTCAATTTATTTAAAAATATATTCTAACACATGTATATGTCGCACTACCAAGTGTCACACTTAAGTCTCGCAGTTTATCAAGTTTTGCACTTAAGTGTTGCAATTTCATCACCATGTGGGAATATTTTTCATAATACCTAGACATGTTGGGGAAGAAATTTATCATTTGAAGGTTGAAATATTGTATTCCACGTTAAGTTATTGGTGTTTTTTAAATATCATCGCTCCCATGCCCATACACAAAGGAGGATGAACCCTTTTCATCACTCCTTACTTAACTTTATGGGAATGATAATATCACTAAGATTTAATTGGTTTTAGGAAAAGGTTTGGGAAAACTTTGAGAGTTGTACGATCAACAATTGGCCTCAATAAGGTTTAGAATTGGGCTCTTTGTGAAAAATTGATATGTGCAACAGATCAGGCTAATAAATCTTAGATCAGTGATAATGTTATAAAGAAGTGAGATGAGGCAATGTGAGGAAACAAAATTGTAAGACAATCAAATAACACCCTAATCTTTAATATATCTAACAGTGGAGGAGTAACTCAGTATTCATAAACCTTTTATAAATCTGAGTTAAAGACTCAAATAAGTCTGTGGAAAATACTACAACATACCCTACACAGAATCCCTCTCAGCACAAAAAATGCATACATATATCCTATGGTAGCATTACATATTCGAGTAGAAGAAAAAGAAAATGATTTACAAATAAATAAGAGGACAAAATGAACATACACTTTATTATGAGCTGAAATCCTTACATAGAATTATGGTGGAAAAAAAGGTTTTCAAAATAGTACATGAAATTCCAATTACAGAGATCTAACCTCTCTGCAACTCACTCTTAGTCCCTCAGACTGAACTCCCCCTTTACCATATGATTTTACATGATATTTATAGATCTATAAGGTAACAACTAGATCCTCCAAGTTTGGATCTAATATACTCAAAACAGAGATAGATGACACCTCCTAGGCTCAAATATTCACTTTGTCAAATCAACAAGATTACAAAAAATCTTGAAAATCAGTCCCATACCTAAAATCTAGGGTTTGAAATTTAGAGCATTAAATAGATTCAAATCAGATAAAATATTTGAGGATGTTTATAAAAAATATCCTCCTTGAACATCCATGTGTGCTCCTGAATTGAAACCTCCTCTTGGCACATGTGGAATCAAACTAAGGGCTAACTATCCCCTTTCACAATATATGGTGAATTTCCAAAAAATGAGTTGTAAAGATCTAATTGTATCTCCCAAAACGTGACACCTATGTAAAACCTAAGGGAGTTTTTGTATAATATGAGATTGTTCTTTAGAAAAACCTCTTTCGTTTTATCAAACTATCTCTCCATCTCTTCTTAATCTGTTCCCAAATATGATGACTAAAATAATAAAATTCATGTATTTTCAAATCTAAAAAATGAGTTGTAAATATTAGCTTATATCGCACAAACCATGACACCTATGTGAAAATGGAGGGAGGTTTTTTTATATGATATTGTTTTTGAGAAAAACCTCTTTAATTTTTTCAAAATACCTCTCCATATCCTCTCAATATGTGCTCAAAGTGGATAACTAAAACAAGAAAATTCATGTATTTTCAAATCTGAAAAATGAGCTATAAATATCTGCTTTATCTCTAAAAAAATAACACGTGTAAAAACGAAGAGATGATTTTTTATATGCACTCGTTCTTGAGAAAAACCTCTTTTTATTTTCACAAAATCCTCCTTGTTTGGCAAGATACCTAGATTTAACTTGAGTACAAAAATATTCATTTCTAGAAAATCTCTTATTTTTAAGAGTCTATTTTCGGACTTTCGTATTCGACAAATTTCGTGCAACGATTGCAAAGAAGATGAAACAACTAAATTTCATGGAGTTGGAGCATCGATTCTAGTGAAAACATGTGAGTGGATCGTTGTGTCTGGAAAACCATCTATCTGGGAGATCCAAAGTGTGGAGTATTCAATCCACCTGAAGGTCTGAAGACCATAGTAGATCCTCATCGTTGATCGAGAGGGGACACGTTGAAATAGATCTCATATTTTGGAGAATTATTACTCCATAGGATTTGAGTGTATGTTGGGTGGAGTCGAGAGATTCAAAAGCTTCGAAGGCTAGAGAATATGCTAGTTGTTGGAGCTAGGAATCATGTGTCACCATATTGGTGATAGTTCATAATGTCGATAGTCTAGGAGAAAGGATGTGTAAAGTGTCATGGATCGAAAAATTTTGAGGCTTGAAGACCATATTCCATCTCGACTATCCATTTAAGAGGGACAAGTGGTGCTAGATCTCGAAGTGCAAAGGTTTGGTAATCCGAAAGACTGGATGTGAGAGCTTCTTTGGTTTGAGAACTCCTGAAGGCCATAGTTAATCTAAACCGTCGGTTGAAGAGGACACGTGGAGCACATATATGACCTCCTCTAGTTTTTTGTTCGAAAGAAATCCAATTTGAACAACGAGAATTCTCGAAGCGTGGAGTCCCATAATGAATCACGACCATTTATTTTTTGGAAGCACGTGGTCTATTGGATCATTCCCTATGAATATTCGTTGATTCAACACTCCGACAGATTTGTGGAGTGGTGCTTCGAAAATCCTCGAAGCCGAGAGTTTTGAAGGTAATTACAGTCATTGGTTGTTGGAGGAACAAGATTCGTAGATCACCAATTCGACATTCGACGATTCAGGAGGAATTTTGGTTTGTGCTGCGAAAATATTTGAAGCCCGGACCGTGGAGTGGACAGGGAAAATTGATCCATAGAGAGATCATAGTCGTCTCATCCAAGAGTTCGACGTTTAACACTTCATGAGTGTTGTTTATTAGAGTGGGAAGATTCGATGAATCCCAAATTCCCAAAGATAATTTGAGCCATTGATCTCATAGCATTGTGGACCATTGATCCTTGCCATTTTCCGGCTATTCGGAGGAGTTGAGGTTTTGAAACTCCCAGAGCTTGGAGCTCGGGAGTGCCAAAATACCCTGGTGTGTTTGGCGCCTAGTTTTGAGCCCGAGTTCATATGTGAATTTTGGCTGAAGAAAAGGGGCTAGGGCCCAAATATGATTTTAAAGGAAAAAGGGGCTTATGATAGAAAAAGAGCTCGCTGGTTTTTGCGGAACCTAGACCAAGAGGTAAAGGGACTTGTGTAAAGAGTTTTGAGAGTTCAACAGGGCCTGAGAGCCAATTCATCTCCTTAGATCTGAATGATCCTAGACCAGGAGGTCACGTGGACCCTAAGAGGTGGTAGGGGTTTGCATCATTTTCCCCTTAAGAAAAATGTACTCTTGTGTCCCTTTTAGACCAATCATAGGCATACTAATCTTTAAGGTATTGCTACT
>SNQJ01S0185850.1:1256-18678 GCA_010110895.2 Picea sitchensis | reverse complement strand
GTAAAGATAATTAATATTATGTAAAAGACACATTGTATTATTGAGTTGTACAAGTCGGCCCTATTGTGCCATTACACATGTCTATTCATCGAGTTAGGTCATGTATATATTAGTGAATGATCCCCATTTTGGATCATTCATATCATTCATCTCATTCTCTCACAACGCATACTTGGAGAGCTGAAATTTAGTGCGCACTCTTTTCTATGCGCTATCCTTCTTGGTCATAGAGCACCCTATTGTGTGCGCTAGGTTTTTCTGTGGAGAGGGTTTTTCTCTTGGCAATATAGTAAAGGGTTGTTGGGTTTTTCCCTTGTTTGAGAAGGGTTTTCCCAGGATAACTTCTTGTGTCTTGTGCATGGTTATTCTTGTGATCTTGGTTTACTGCAACTATTATATTTTGTGTTGCTGCATTGTTTATCATTCAAGTTCATGCTAAATTGAAAAGAAACTACTCGTGCTTGAGCCATCATTAAAAATTCAAAATGGTATCAGAGCAGTGTTCCTGAAAGAGCCATTGCACAAGCTACTCCAACACCTTTCCAAGCTAGCCGTCACCTTCTTGCTGCAACTGCAAAAACGAGCCTTACCCTTTTCCTTGTCAAGCTAGTTTTAGCACTTTCCCTTGAGTGTTGGGCCTGAATTCTTCACAGGCAGGTACGACCTAGTCCAGCGCATCACCTGCAACTTTCAGATTGAAAATTGAAGAAGTTTGGATTTTTGGCCCTAGGGTTTCTACAGATTTCGGTTTCTAAGGTTTCTGCAGGTCGTTGGGAAATTTTTGCAGCCCGCTGGGGTTCTTTTGACTCTCTAGGGCTTCTTGTTGGTAGTCATAAGTCCAACGAACCTCCTAGAGACTTCCTCTTGAGAAACGTTAGGTTTTCCGCAGTTAGGGTTTATAGCCTAGTCGTTATGGTTTGTGAAGAATCTGCAAGTCATGAGGAACAAAACTTTGGTAGAAGATAAGCTTGATGGATCAAGCAACTTCAGCTCCTGGAAGTCAAGATTACACATCACTCTAGAAGAGAGTGACCTATTGAAGTTAATAGAAGGAACTCTACCAACAACAACAACCGATGAAGAGAAGGATGAATGGAAGACAGATGATGTCAAAGCTAGGAAGATAATCATCTACTCAGTAAGAGATCATCTACTACCTTGGATTTCTACCTTGAAGACAACTTATCTTATGTATGATGCATTGAAGAAGATGTTTGAGAGAAACAACACTAACAAAACTCTTACATTGAAACATCAACTTCAAAATCTCAAGATGACGAAAGATGACACCACTGCTACTTTCTTCATTAAGATTTCAGAGATCATAGATTAGTTAGGTGCCATTGGAGAAACCATAACAGACAGAGAGCTTGTCATGATTACTCTTAATGCTCTTCCAAGGCATTGGGACCCATTCATTCAAAGTATCAGTGGAAGAGCAGATTTACCTCAGTTTGATAGTCTATGGGTAGACTGCACTAAGGAAGAAACCAGACTTATAGCCAGAGGCGTACAATACTCCCATCATGATGACAATCAAGCCCTTGCTTCTCATGCAAAGAAAGGCAGAAGAAGAAAGCATTCAATGACAAGAAAACTTCAGCAGCTCCAGGTCATGAACAAAGAAAAGACATATCAAAGATTCAATGTTTCAGATGTGACAAGTATGGACACATTGCGAGAAATTGTCCTACTAGGGAGAAAGGAAGACAACATGCCTCCACTGCCGATGTTGATTCAGAACCACCTCAGAGAGATGAAGGCGTAAAGGATGAGGCGTTCTTCTTCATTTCAACACTCTCAGGTACGGTTCCTACTAATAGTGATATTTGGTTGATTGACAGTGGTGCTTCCAGACACATGACTAGATATAGAGAACATCTCACTAATCTTGTAGAGAAAGAGTCGTCTGCATTTTGTACTTGGTGATAATGCCAGATATATTGTGAAGGGAGTTGGATCTTCTTCTTTCCAACTAGATTATGACATACCACTTCAATTAATTGAGGTACTATATGTACCTGGGATGAAAAGGAACCTTGTCTCTGTTTCTGCCTTAGAGGATAAAGACTACAAGGTTATTTTCTCTGAAGGAAAAGTTCTTGCATGGCACAAGAACTCACGCATGGATTCCGCTTGGGTGATTGGTGTTCGAGAAAAAGTTTGTACAGATTGATTGTCCGACTAGTCCAGGCCTTGTTACATGATACTATCAGCTTGAGCGAGCTATGGCATAGGAGATTTGCTCACTTACATTATAGAGCCCTTCCCGCTCTGGGGAAGATGGTGACAAGCCTTCCAAAGATACATATTGAGCATGATAGCGTTTGCAGAGGTTGTGCTCTTGGCAAGAATGTTAAGGGGTCCTTTTCGAGCAGTGACAGTAGATCCAAGGGGATCTTGAACTTGATACATACAGATGTTTGTGGACCTATGTCTGTTGCTTCCTTGAGCGGATACTTGTACTATGTGCTCTTCATCGATGATCACTCTTGGAAGACGTGGATTTACTTCTTGAAGACCAAGGATGGAGTCCTTGCGAGATTTCAAGAGTTTAGAGCTCAGGTTGAGAACCTGACCGAGAGGAAGATCAAGGTGCTAAGATAAGATAATGGAGGAGAGTACACCTCCAGGGATTTCAATGATTTCTGTATTGAGGTAGGGATCAAGAGGGAGTACACCGTTCCTTATAACCCTCAGCAGAATGGGGTTGTAAAGAGGAAGAACAGATCCATTGTTGAGGCAACTAAAACAATGATACATGATCAGAGTCTACCTATGATTCTGTGGGTAGAGGCATCCATGACAACTGTGTACGTTCAAAACATGAGTCCTCATAAGGTTCTGAAGAACATGACTCCCGAAGAAGCTTTCACCGTAGTGAAACTTGAGGTTGGACACTTCAGGGTATTTGGGTGTCCAATATACATTCATGTACCCAAGGAAAAGAGCACCAAGCTAGACCCTTCAGGCAGAAAGTGTACATTTGTGGGGTACAGTGAATCTTCGAAGGCATACCGGATCTACATCCCTGGTCAGAGACAAATCGAAGTTAGCAGAACAGATCCATTGTTGAGGCAACTAAAACAATGATACATGATCAGGGTATACCTATGATTCTGTGGGCAGAGGCATCCATGACAACTGTGTACGTTCAGAACAAGAGTCCTCATAAGGTTTTGAAGAACATGATTCTCGAAGAAGCTTTCACCGGAGTGAAACTTGAGGTTGGACACTTCAGGATATTTGGGTGTCCAATATACATTCATGTACGCAAGGAAAAGAGCACCAAGCTAGACCCTTCAGGTAGAAAGGGTACATTTGTGGGGTACAGTGAATCTTCGAAGGCATACCGGATCTACATCCCTGGTCAGAGACAAATCGAAGTTAGCAGAGATGTTGTCTTTGAGGAAGAGATAGCCTTTCGAAGATCCAGAGAATCTCAGATGGAGATTGACAGCGAGAAGAAAGAAGAGACAATACCTTCTCCCCCTTCAACAGTTCAGAGGGAGACAATTATTGATCCAGTTGATCCCGTAGCTCTCATTGATGTTCCCAGAGACATTGCAATAGGCCAGAAGAGGCCTGCATGGACTCGACAGACCCTGCAAGAGGCAGAGGGACATGCAGCTCCTTGTGGTACATTTCGAGAGAGTAAGAGACCATAGAGATTTTCGAGCTATGTTTCAGCTATGAGCCACGTCATTAATACTGAGCCTTCTTGTCATGGAGAAGCAGCAGGTTTGGCAAGATGCCATGAGCGAAGAGTATCAGTCCATCATGAAGAATGATGTGTGGGATATTGTTCTGAGACCGAAAGGGAAGTCTGTAGTGACTTCCAAGTGGATCTATAAGATCAAACATGCAACTGATTGAAGTGTCGTGAAGTACAAAGCGAGATTTGTGGCTAGAGGATTCTCTCAGGTGGAGGGAATAGATTATGAGGAGACATTTGCTCTTGTTGCCCGATACACTTCCATCCGTACGATTATTGCCCTTGCTGCATCCATGGGTTGGAGACTACATCAGATGGATGTGAAGACAACCTTTCTCAATGGAGAAATTGAGGAAGAATTTTACATCGAGCAACCAGATGGATTCGTGATACATGAGAAGGAGTCTCATGTGTGCAGGTTGAAGAAAGCCCTGTATGGACTAAAGCAGGCACCTCGTGCTTGGTATGAGAAGATTGATGGATACTTGACGAGTTTGGGCTTCAACAAGAGTGTTGTTGATCCCAACCTATACTACAACACTGTTGGTGACGAGTGCCTGATTTTGGTCCTATATGTTGACGACTTATTCCTCACCGGTTCAAAAAGCCTTATTGTTGAATGCAAGCGTGCATTGGCTTCTGAATTCGAGATGAAGGACCTTGGTATGATGCATTACTTCTTGGGACTAGAAGTGTGACAGAGGACTGATGAGATTCTCTCGAGTTAGGGGAAATACAGAGTTGAGATATTGAAGAAATTCGGGATGACAGATTGCAAGCCCATAGCTACACAAATGGTGATGAATCTGAAGAAACTGAGCGAGACTTCTTCCGATTCAGGCGAGATTGATCCACATCTTTACAAACAACTGATTGGATCATTGATGTATCTGGTTAACACCAGACCTGATATATGCTATGCACTGAGTGTACTCAGTTAGTTTATGAGTCAGCAGAGACAGACACGCTGACTAACAACGAAGCATGTGTTGAGATATTTACGAGGCACAGTTGGTTATGGACTGAGATATGCCTCCAGTGTAGACATGAGATTGCAGGGATATGTCGATGCAGATTGGGCAGGGAGCGCAGTGGACCGGAAGAGCACCTCCGGTTGTTGTTTTACTTTGGGATTTTCCATGGCTTCCTGGTGCAGCAGGAAACAAACTTCTGTGAATTTGAGTACCGCAGAAGTAGAGTACATTGCATTATGTGTGGCAGTCCGCGAAGCAATGTGACTTGTCAAGCTCCTTGTAGACTTATTTGGACATGAGATGGATTCCACCATTATCCATTGTGATAACCAGAGCTATGTGAAGCTCTCAGAGAATCCTGTGTTTCACGATAACTCGAAACACATCGAGATCAATTACCTTTACATCGGAGATATGGTGCAGAGGAAAGCAGTACATGTGCAGTACCTTTCTACACATGAGCAAGTTGCAGATGTCTTCACCAAACTGCTTTCCAGGACGAAGTTCGAGTACTTCTGTGAGAGACTTGACCTGGTGGAGAATGCCCTCCCTAGTTGAGAGGGAGTGTTGATGATTGCAACTTCATGAGACATTTTCCAGATCGTACTCCTCTGGACTGAGTTGAGATGATCTATGAGAACACCTATGTGATAAGTGAGTCGTACTCCTCTGGATTGAGTTGAGATGACTTGTGTTGGTCTCTTGTCGTGTTCCTCTGGACTGAGTTGAGATGACTTGAGATGGTCTCTAGTTGTACTCCTATGGACTTAGTTGAGTTTTGAGATGGCTCTCCATTTCGTACTCATATGGATTTAGTTGAGCTGATCTGTTTGAGAGTGACGTCCCTTGTGGTTGAGCACATGTGGACTTGTCCCTAGTGGCAGAGCACTAGAGGATGTGTGTGAGATCCCTTGCTATATTGTCAGAGTAAGACTATTGTAAAACCCTAATTTGTATTGTGAAGGGTACAAGTCGGCCCTACTATGTAAAGATAATTAATATTGTGTAAAAGACAAATTGTATTATTGAGTTGTACAAGTCGGCCCTATTGTGCCAATAGACATGTCTATTCATTGAGTTAGGTCATGTATATATTAGTGAATGATCCCCATTGTGGATCATTCATATCATTCATCTCATTCTCTCACAACGCATACTTGGAGAGCTGAAATTTAGTGCGCACTCTTTTCTATGCGCTATCCTTCTTGGTCATAGAGCACCCTATTATGTGCGCTAGGTTTTTCTGTGGAGAGGGTTCTTCTCTTGGCAATATAGTAAAGGGTTGTTGGGTTTTTCCCTTGTTTGAGAAGGGTTTTCCCAGGATAACTTCTTGTGTCTTGTGCATGGTTATTCTTCTTGTGATCTTGGTTTACTG
Source organism: Picea sitchensis (assembly GCA_010110895.2). Taxonomy (NCBI): domain Eukaryota; kingdom Viridiplantae; phylum Streptophyta; class Pinopsida; order Pinales; family Pinaceae; genus Picea; species Picea sitchensis. Next base: position 12,614 of record SNQJ01S0185850.1, on the reverse strand, counting down.
CAACTATTATATTTTGTGTTGCTGCATTGTTTATGGTTCAAGTTCATGCTAAATTGAAAAAAAACTACATGTGCTTGAGCCATCATTAAAAATTCAACACTATTGTCAGTGGCATAATCCTCCTGTCTTCTTAAAATTATGTGAATGTCAATGATTTCACACAATGGACATCTCCTAGGATGCTCGTGATCCATATTGGAGACACTAAATAACACCTGAAATAACCCCTTATCCTAGCCCATAGCTAACAACCTAACATACCCAGTAGTCTGATCACTTTCCAACATTCCCTCAAAAAAGGAGAAGAAGAGTAGTAAGCCAAGACTAACCTTTTGCACTTTTACGTGGAGGGAACCGTAGGGCTTTTGGAGAAGTAGACAAATTTCACACCATCGAACCAGAGAAACGAAGCAGAACATGTCAGACCAACCAAACCACCATGCTAAACCACACAAACCAGAGCCAAGAGAGCCTGAGCCATGCTTACCAACAAGACCCAAGCCACACCAACCAACATCACTCGAGTCAAGCAATGAGCCACCAGGGCCTCTCAAACCAGAGCCAATAGAGCACGAATTCCACAAATCACCAGGACCAGGGTCCCACAAAGGTAGTCCAAGAGAACCAGAGTCCAATTCAGAGCCCCAATTTGAACTAGGACGAAGTAGAACCAAAAGCTACATGCCTAGAAACCACCAAAAATCCCCAAAATTCAATCTTGAAACGAAATCCATTATCCCTCTTGCAATAAAACTTAACCTCCGGAGCAATTGATGAGCTTGGTCCCACATTAGTCGTTGAGTGTGATTGCTTATTGGTCGTCGTGAATCATAGTGAATTTTCCATTGCGAATTATCATGCCAATTGTTTCTTGTGCAAGAACGCTTCATAACTTTGGATTAATGCTCAAGGGATGAAGTAGAATTCATCCCCACTTTTGGTTCTAAGATTGCTATAGTCTAGAAGAACGACCTTATTGGCCAAACAATCTGCCTTTTGATTGAGTGTCCTTAGTATGTGGAAGAACTCAACACCTTCAAACCTAACAACTTCCGTTCTGATTCTCTTGACAGTTCTTATAAGCTTTCCATCACTTAGAGAGGAGTCTCTTAGCGTCAACTTGATGATTAATGCCAAATCTCATATTATAATAAGTCTTTTGATACGATTTTCATCGATTATCCTCCACCCTTGGAATAATGCCAATGACTTTGCTTGGTTGTTTGAGGCTCTATCTAGTCCTCAATCAAAGGTGTTTTCTTGGTTTCCTTCGAGATCAAGGATGATGCCCCTCGCACCTGCCATCCCTCTTAATTTCTTGGCACATTATCTAGCACATTATTCCAGGGGTACAATGTTTATTAAATCCATTTATGCTTCTGCACATGATTTAAGATGTGCCATTGTTGTGTGAATTGTTAGCTTTCGGGTTTACTTTGAAAGTGTTTACACCATGTTTGGGGTTTCTTCATGTGATGTGGGGTGCATGGTGTATGGATGACCCTTGGTTGTTCTGTGATGGGATGGATATACATGGTGGAATTGAATTGCTCGTTGGTTGCTAGACCTTGTTTGGATGCTTATGTGTAATTCTTCCTTGGAGCGTTGGAGTCCTAGACAATATTGGTGGCTTCTTCATGTAGCATGCACATGGAGGTTGGTTGCTTGCTTGAGAGGATGCCTTGCTTTAGAGGAAGAGCGTTGGGCATTGAACCTTAGATGGCATGGGTACCCTTGGACTGCTTGCATATAGGATTGTAGTTGATTGGAGGACACTTGGGTTGAGGGAGTGATGGACTTGGAGGAGCACATGGATTTGGAGGAGCATTGGAGCTTTGGAGGCTTGTGGAGGAGTGTTGGACACATCTCGGGAAGTGCTCATGCCTTGGATAATTTTCTTGTAGTCATCTTCACTTGGAGATTTTTTTTAATTTATTTTAATTAATTCGATTGAAGAAATCGTGGGAAACCCTCCGAGTACTTCCCCACATTTTGTGGATGGTAAATGGGGTAAACCATCGGCCCTGATTACGGGGCCTAAGACAGTGGGGACATAGAGTGAGGCCCAACAATATCAACCATACAACTGGTCGGGGACTAGACCCTGAATTTTGATAGTGAGGTTATCGAAGGGTTCCATACTTATCTTTAAAGGAATTTTGCCTAATCTAACTAACCTCATAACCATTAATAGAGAGTTGGAGATGTATAGGAACACTAGTGGAATTTTTGGCTTTGACATTGTTGTCTAAGAAAGGAAGACTTTAGTGCTAAGTAAGCAATTTGAATTTGAATTATGGGTTTTATTTGAATTTTGTTGTTTTTATTTTCTTTTTTCTACTGGATTGAAAAGTAGTTTGTCTTTTTCTTTTCTTACTTGCTATTGGGTTGAAATGTAGATTGTCTTTTTTTTCTTTTTCTTTTTGACTTGTAGATGTTTGGTGGAGAAATGATGGTGAAAAAGTACCTCTTTTACATAAATTTTCCATTTAGGTGCTTGGCCAAATTTGTAGTGCTTTAGGTTACAAGCATAATTGGAGTGTATTTGAAAAAATACATACAAAGGAGCGCAACTTGTTAGCAATTGTTTTTTTTGTATAATCTATGACCCTCTTTTCGTACGACCCTTAAGAATCATTAAATTTACTATGACCCTCTTAGAGGTTAGATTATCAACCCCTGATGGGTGAAGCAACTTAGAGACCCCCTGATGTGGAAACCATTTCCTTGGATAACATTGACACCATGTCTGAGTGGAGGGTAGAGATTGAGAGGCCTATTAAGGAGGGGAGGCACTTGAGTGGTTACAAGAGGAGGAGCAGGATTAAGGGATAGAGAGGATGACCCACAACCTTTAGGGGGGGTGGGGGAGGAGGAGACTAACAATGAGGAGGTTGATTTGCTAGCCTCAACATCACCTTATACACAAATTTAGACATTGACCAATAGCCTTCCAACTTTGACCACGAGACCTTCTAGTAGAGTACAAGCGATTACCTTTCCCTGTAAAAGGGTTAGAGGGGATCAATAGCTAATTGCTGGATTGATTATTGTAAATGACTCATGATGACGAAATACTTCTATTATATATTTGATATGATTTTGTATTGTGTATTCAATTTTGAGTCTTGATTGGACAACTGTGAGGATTCAATATTGACAGTTAATGTTTGATGTATCATTTGGATCCTATGCATCTTATGTATCGGTGTTTTTTTCATATTTACGTGGCAATGTGATTATTTGATGTTGTCGTTAGTTTATATTTTAACAAAAATGGAAAAAAAGAATTTAAGCATTTTTTTTGTAGTCCAACATATGAAATATAATTTTTGAGATTAATTGCCTAGAGTAAGTCATTATGGAAAGCATTAGTGGGTTTTTGTAGTTCAACATATGAAATATAATTTTTGAGATTAAGTGGGTAGAGTAAGTCTTTATGGATTTAAGCATTAGTGGGTTTTTGCTGTTCAACATATGAAATATCATTTTTGAGATTAAGCACATAGAGTAAGTCATTAACACATGACCCAAATCCCATGAGCATTAGTTAGAATGACTAATTTCCCATGAGCTTGAATAGTCCACGTAGCACTCATTGCATCAGGTGATTCTCATAGGGGTGAAGAAGTGGGATTGAAAATAGTGAAATGAATGGCATAGCATCAATCATCACCTTTGGGACTTTCACCCATTAACCAAGACTTTTTGGGAAGGTTACCCATCACAAGAATACTCTAGCTCAAGCATGCTTAACCATGGAGTTTTCCCTAGAGTCAAGTCCACTCAGATTGTTACCCCATTTGCAAAACCTTAGAAAATATTGTGCCATATGAACTATTTATTTAGAGCTCCCTTTAATCTTTTATTTAAGCATTAGGAGGTATTCATAGTCCAACATATGAAACATCATTTTTGGGATTAGATTGATAGAGTAAGTCATTAACACATGACCTAGCACCCATGAGCATTAGTTAGAATGATGAATTTCTCACGAGCTTAAATAGTTCACTTAACACTCATTGCATTGGGGGATGCTCATAGGGGTGGATAAGTGGGATTGAAACAAGTGAAATGAATTGTATAGCTTCAATCATCACCTTTGAGATTTTCACCTGATAACTAGGACCTCCTAGGAAGATCACGCGTTGTAAGAATGCTTTGGCTCAAGCATGCTTAACCATGGAGTTTTTCCCCATAGTCATGTCTACTAAGCTTGCTACCCCATTTACAAAACCTTAGCAAGTATTGCGCTTGATGAACTATCATTTACAACTACCTTGACTCTTTTATTTAAACATTAGGGGGTTTTCATAGTTCAACATATGCAATATAATTTTTGGGATTAATTGTGTAGAGTAAGTCATGAACACATGACCCAAACCCCATGATTATTAGTTAGAATTATCGATTTCTCATTTGCTTGAATAGTCCACTTAAGATTCATTACATTGGGTGATGCTCACAAGGGTGTAGAAGTAGGATTGAAACAAGCGAAATGAATCGCATAGCTTCAATCATCACCTCTACAACTTTCACCCAATAACCATCACTTCCTGGGAAGGTCATCCATCGTAAGAATGCTCTGGTTCAAGCACACTTAATAATGGAGTTTTTCCTCGTAGTTAACTCCACTTAGATTGCTACCAAAACATTAGCAAGTGTTATGCCTTATGAAAAATTCATGTAGAGCTCCCTTGACTCTTTTATTTATTGACTTTTATTTTTTATTTTTTAATGCTTGCCATGGATTGTAGAGTTTTGTTGGTTTTTTTGGCGATGTTTTTGATGTCTTGAGATTAGGATCCTTGACGATTTTTTGCCAATTCCTATGTTTGCAACTTTGATGGGAACTTTGTAGTGGAGTTGCCAAAATGTAGCACAACTATTAGAGTGAAGTACCATGCTACGACACAATTGGCCCAACCACCACTGCAAGAGAGGAAGAGAGTGGAGTCACCCCTTGGTTCTTGAGAGCAATCAGTAATTGAAAGGATAAATGAAGAAAGAGGGTGAGCGACTGATTAAAATTTAGTTTTCATATTCTCTTAAGGATGGTAACTTTTATGGGTATTTTGATTAAGTGTCAAGGGATTCTATGACAATTAGAAATGCAATAGAAACTAGAAAGCAAAGGTTTACCTCCTAGTTGAACTGTGTGATCTAGTAGAAATGAAAGAAATAAAATCAAATTAAAAGTGAGAGGAACAAAAGATGCTACTTGGGCATGGTAGGGATTCTATAGCGGTTGAAGATCCAATAAGAGATGAGCCTCTTGTCACACCCCAAAGTGCCAAATCCTCCTTGTGAAGTACCTAGATAATTGCCTCGAATGCAATGCAATATATATTATACAAGAAAACTAGATCTACCATGAAAATAATATAAGATATTACCAAGCAAAGGAAGATCAAGTATATTATTAGATGTGAGGTGCTCTCCTTACTGTTGGTGTGTTGGTTGACATCCTTGGAGAGAGCAAATCCAAGATACCTTAGGGAAAAACCCTAGATCCAAGCCAATCAAGGTATTGAGAGGAAGGAACTAATCTAAAAGAGAGAAACAATGAGGAGAAGCTTTTGTTGTAAGATGGGTGTTGGAGATAGTAAATCTAGGTAATTGAGGAGCTTGAGAGAAAGGTGAGTGGTTGAGTCAATGATTTTGCAGAGTTTTGATACTTTTGAGAAAATATTTGGAACCTAAACTAATACAAAAAGGGCTATTTATAAACAAGGAAATTGCATAGCGAGGTCTAGGGTTTCAAAGTTTTATTTTCAGATTTAGGAGTTTGTGCAATAGATCTTAGAGATGGCAACAACGTGCCTCAGATTTGAGGATAGATTGGATGGTGCCTTGAATTTCTTATCATGGAAGGTGAGGGTTACACTCTTACTAGAAGAGAATGATCTATGGGATATTATCAAGAACATTGTGACTCCACCTACAGATTCGTAGTAGTTGGTAGCTCACAACAAGAGGGAAGTGAAGGCCAAGTGAATGATCTTGGATGCCATAAAGGATCATTTGATCCCTCATGTATTTGAGAAGAAGGCAACAAAGGAAATGTTCGATGCCCTGGTTAGTCTCTACCAGATTCAGAACATAAACAAGAAGATGGTATTGCAGAACAAACTCAGATCCATAGTGATGACTAGATCAAACACAGTCACCATTTACCTTATGAAGATCATATAGATTCGTGATCAACTTGCAGCAGTTGGGGAGAAGGTTGAAGATGTAGAGTCAGTGAACATGGCACTAAATGGATTCCCACCTTCATGGGAACCATTTGTCAAAGGTATCTGCGCTTGGGAAAACTTTCCCGACTTTGAGAGGATTTGGGATGATTGCATCCAGGAGGAGACTTGGATGGAGTCAAAGGTCGACAAGGAGGATAGTGAAGAGAACCTAGTGCTATTTGGTCAGTCAAATAAGGGTGGAGGTAAAGGACCCAACAAGGGTAAGGGAAAGAGTGAGGAGTCCACCTCGCAGCTGGGAAAGTACTTGAGTAAATCAAGTGCCTTGGTTGTCATAAGTACGATCATTATGTATCATAGTGTCCAGATAAGAAGAAGGGTAAAGGGGAGCAACAAAAAAAGCAGGTAGCAATGTCTGTAGAAACTCAGATGAACAAGTATTCCCCCAAGTTTGAGAAGGATTTCTCGTTGGTATCTTGCCTTTCTTCCAACGCGATTTCGAGGAATGCATGGTATGTGGATAGTGGGGCATCTCGACGTATGACATCAGTGCAACAATTATTTTCTAGTCTAAAGAAGCAAGACTTAGGAGTACATGTTGAGCTTGGTGATGATGCCAAGTACCTAGTAGTAGGAGTTGCTACTATTCCCTTCCAGCTCAAGCTAGGTAATTCTTTAGAGGTTGATGATGTCTTGTTTGTATCAGGTACCAAGAAGAACTTGCTTTTAGTTTCGGTCGTGGAGGATAAGGGCTTTGCAATGATGTTCAAGAACCAACATGTCCTCACCAGAATGAAGGAATCTAAACCAGATACAACTTAGGTAATATGAGTTAGAGAAGGTAATTTGTACAGGTTGCAGGGTGAACTTATTCGAGCCTTGGTGCATAACAGTGACAACTTGTGCGAGTTGTGGCACAAGAGGATGGAGCACTTGCATCACAGGGCGTTGCTTATTTTGAGGGAGATAGTCATAGGTCTTCCAGAGTTCAGAGTTGAGCAACACGGTGTATGCAGAGGGTACATGCTTGGCAAGCATGCCAAGGTTGCTTTCCCAAGCAGCAAGCATAGGTTTAAGGAGATTCTAGACCTAGTGACAGAGGATGAGGAGCAAGAAGCTTCGAAGGTTGAGCTAGGATCATTAATGATTTCTAGAGCAGTACAATAGCTTTCAAGTGGAGAAGGGGAGATGGTAGCCCCTTGAACTTCTGTCAGGAGACCTCTATGGTTTAGTCAGACATCGAGGGATACTCAGGAGCATTTTCAGACTCCTAGGAGCACATTCAGAGAGAGCAAAACTCTGAAGAAGTTTCCAGACTATATGGCATTGATGAACAACATTCTAGATTCCGAGCTTTCTAGTTTTGAGGAGGCAGTAGTCCAACAGGTATGGTGAGATGCCATGGTAGAGGAGTACAGTTCCATCATGAAGAATGATGTTTTGGACATAGTGCCAAGATTAGAGGGGAAGTCAGTTGTGAGTTCCAAGTGGCTCTACAAGATCAAGCATGTTGTAGATGGTAGCATTGAGAAGTTCAAAGTGAGGTTTGTGTCGAGAGGGTTCTCCCAGAGAGAGGGAGTGGACTACAAGGAGACTTTTGCTTCGGTCGCCATGTACACAGAGTAGCCTCGAGGCTTTGAAGTAAGTGGGAAGGAGTCCCATGTTTGTTTTGCAGAGAACATATTGAGTCAATTCATAGTGGAGCCAAAGAGGAGCATTGGGTAGAAGGAAAACGTGTGCTTAGGTATTTGAGGGTCAAAGTGGAGTACAGTCTGAGATATCTTGGAGATGATGAAGTGAAGTTGCAGGTGTATACAGACTCAACTTGGGTAGGCAGTGCATCAGACAGGAAGAGCACCTTAGGGTGCTGCTTTAGCTTGGGATCAATGACGATATCATGGTTCAACATAAAGAAGACTTTCGTGGCACTTAGCTCAGTAGAGAGCAAAGATCACTTCATATGAGACAAGATTTAAATGGGAGCAATGAAGCCCCAATATATTTTGACGGATCACCAAGTAGTTGATATTTTGACCAAATCCTTGACATGAGGAAGTTTGAGACATTCAGAGACAAACTTGGATTGGTGCAAATTCCTTCCTCGTTAAGATTTTTTGCACAGGAACAAGATAGGAACTTCTGCACATGTGAACGTGTGAGAAGTAGTTCGAGATATTTTCAAAAAGTCATTTTCGAAAAGTAAATTCTATTTTGTAATTCACTTTAGTTAAAAAGTGAAAGTCTTATTTTTAACAGTTGAGTCTAAAAAATGTATTTCATGCATGCATTACATAGACTAGGAGTAATCTTAGAAATAGATTAGGGTTTTGGTCTCAACTAAAACTATAAAGACAGGTCAAGATAGAGAGTTCACACACGAGAGAACACTTGAGCAGTTGAGTAGGTTGAGCAACAGAGAGGGAGAGGGAGCAGGTAGCCAGGAAAGAGTCGTTTCCATTAGTATGCAGTCTGGTGCAGGTCTGTACAACGTACGCAAGAGTTATGTACAATCATACGGACAATATCGTACCGATGTGTGTATAGTCTGTATGGACAAGCCATACAACCATACAACAAGCCGTACTCTCCTAGCAGGTTGTTCCACTTAGTTTGAGGTGTTTTTGGTATTTGTGCAATGCTTTCTTTTGGGCAGCTTGTAGAGGTTTCCTTGTAAGTTTTTTGAAGGAATGAAAAACTTGTTTTGAAGGAGCATAGTTACCAGATTCGCCTTAGACCCCCCCGTACCCGCACCGGATTCTTCTCGAAGCAGAATCTCGGATTCATATCGGATTCTTTGATTTTTTATGTTTTTGGGATCAGATTTGTTTCCTGAAATTGGATCCATTTCCGGTGACAGAATTGAAGCATATTTCATATTTAATTCAAATTTCAGCAAATTTATAGCTATAGCTAGTGATTTAGGAAAAAAAATATTAAAAAAACATAAATATATATATAAATTAGGGTTAGGGTTCCGATTCCCTGATTCCTAATTTTTGGACGAGCACCACACCTGCACCAGATTCTTTTTCCGATTCCGATCGCACCCACGATTCGTGTAACCTTGTGAAGGAGTAATTACCCGTGTTGTGTGAAATTAATTTTTATGCTTCCGCTATTCAATTTTCAGCTATTGTGTGTTAATGCTATGGTCTGAAATTTATTTCTGCAATAATTAAATTCAACAATCTACTTGTTTGATTGAGATCATAAGAACTTCAGTCACCTAAGGCTGGGAATTTTCACAGGAAGGACCGCCAACACTTGTAATTTGTCACGATAAGATGGGAGGCCTCATGTCATCCTTGGGCATTGAGTGTATGGAAGCATTAAATGCAATTTTCATACACTAAAGTGTATTCATGAAGCAACAAGATTGAAGATCCCAATTTCATAACGTCCATGACAAGTGCATTTCAAAATTCAATGTAATATAAATAGTTATTATATTAAGTTACAACATCAAAATAGCATGATAGGATTCATTTTTTGACTTGTGTTTGCAGTACGAGGATTGCTCTACATTTGCTGACCTTTTTGACCTCTTTTTTGTCTATTCAACTTTTGTTTGTTTTCTTTTTTCCTTTTTCTTCCCTTTTCAACCAATGTCAATATATAAACAAAACTACAAAAAATGTCATTTTAGGTTGTTTTTTCCATATTATTTTCCGAGCTTTGGTGAATCCGAGTTGGATTATGACTTTTTTGGCCTCGCTAAGTCATTTGCTGAGTCAAGTTTGTCAACATTGATTTTGATTAAAATTTGTGTATAAAACTAAAAATGGATGACATTATTGTCTCGGTTCTTTTTTGTGGATGACATAATAAGTGGCATAGATCCATCTTAACCCTGGATCTATTAAGCATTGGGAGGGATAAAAAACCCAAGTGCAAACCTCTTGGACCCTTAAAAGATCCAGGGTTAAGATGGATCTATGCTAGTTTTATTTAGTTAATGTATTTTGAATCGGATCTTTCTTTTCTTTTTGGACATTACATGTTGGATGTCAATTTTTTATCATTTTATTTTATTAGTGTTATCAAGGTACGTTGTATGTGCATACATAGAGATCTCATCCATCCAAGGCTGTAAGAGAACCTTGCTCCTCTGGGTGCAATAACAGGTAGTTATACCAGTCTAATTAATGAAGTAAAGTCTAGCCTCCTTTGACATGATAAAATTGGGTCCTCTTTTAGTAATTGAAGTCAAACTAGAGATGAATAAAATGTTTCACAGGGCAAGTATGCTTCCTTTGCTACTTGAAAAGTTCAAAATGGAACACTGTAATCCTTGCAAAACTCCTATGGAACTTGGTTTGAAACTTTCTGCTTGATGATAAATTGGAGGTTGTGGATGAAATATTGTAACCTGTTGGTGGCCTAATATACTTGGCAACTACCAGAGCTGACATCATCTATGCAATTGGTATTTTGTCCAGGTTTCTGCACTCACCTAAGATGTTGGACAAGAGAGTCCTAACATATATCAAACTCACCTAAGATGTTGGACAAGAGAGTCCTAATATATATCAAAGGAATGACAAACTTTGGAATCTTATACAAGAAAAATGAAGACTTCAAATTAAGTGGCTATATAGATGTTGTTTGGCTTGGATCAATGGATGACATGAGATCCACATCTAAATAGGCCTTTAATCATGGGTCAAGAATGGTATGGTATGTTTGTTCGACAACCCATGTATTCCAACAAAGGACGAACACCTTCAGTAACCACTCACACAACTAGATCAAAGATCAACACACTGATATTTTGACGTGGTAAAACCCCTACGGGGAAACATCCACGACCCCAACCAACGCGACCACTTGGAGCAGTGTATTAATGCAAAATAAAAAGATTACAGAGAGATTTTACAAGAGAGTTTCTTACAACTGATCATTGGCAAATGATCCTCCATGCTCTTTAATTAGAGATCATGGACCAATCGGGTGTTAAGCCACGGATCAATGTAGCCGTTAAGATCGAGGAGAATATGAACCATCGGATCACTCTACGTTGGGAACATATCGTGACCGTTGGATTTCGTGACTACAAATGTATAAAGAAACACACTAAGAAACACACTTTTACCTAACGACACATTAGACCAAGTAGATCTTAACTAACTCCTAAGTTTCTAAATATCCTAACATCCCCCCT
>SNQJ01S0185849.1:17947-31278 GCA_010110895.2 Picea sitchensis | reverse complement strand
CATGTAAGGAAGATGTGTAGTACTCTACCACTACCCCTTCAACTACTTGGGCATTATTAGGGAACTAATTGAGAATCATGGTGAAGTGTCGATTACAATATTTGATTGATTCCTTCTTATCCATCTTAATATCTATTAGTTCTTTCAAAAGAGTAGTGGGATTTTTCTCTTCACCAAATTTATTTATAAATTCCCTCTCAAAGTCATCCCAAATTGTGATAGAACTATTAGTAAGATATAGTACTAGGCGGATGCCTTGTTTTTGAAGGTATATGTAAATAAACTAAAAAACACATCTTCCTATTCTACATTCATTAACCTTACATCTAGGTGGAAATTGTTTACATGGTATTCTGGAGCACATGATTTGTCTAGGTCAAATTTTGACAAGATTCTCTTGGGATGTTTAGGAAAATCATATAATTTTCCTCTCAAGTTGAGGGATCCTTGGGACATCTAACTAGGTACACGAAGTTGGTTACCGACCATTTGGTAAGATACAAATTGGCTTAAAATATTGTAATGTCACTTTTTAAGCTCAATCTCGAACGTTGGGGAATGTGAATTATGAGGTGAAGATGGGGGTGACAATGGGGTTTTCTCCAATGGTTTAGGAATTTCTTGTAGAGAAAATTACACTAAATATTCCATATAATATCCTTATAAGGGACAATAGTTTGTTCCTTTATATATTCTTTGGTAATTTTGGGAGGCATCCCAATTACACTCCCTTTATTATTTATGTTTTCTTCTAGATTGATCAAAATATCTTCCATGGGTCCAGGTGCACCCATATATGGCAATGGGAATATATGACATCTCTCAATGCCTTTTTAGTAGAAAGGTTTGGAAATTTGACAAATCTACATAATTTAATTGGTTTTGTTTCTTTGTAATTCTTGGTAGGTCCTCTAGTGCATCCTTATCTTTAGTTTTCCCATTCTTTAGCTCATCCACATTGAGTTGAACTCAATGCTAGAACTATTTTATTGTCCTTCAATTTTTCTAAGTATGAAAGGATTTGAGTAGTGATGCATTGAAATTATTTGAGGTTTGTACACATTTTATTCTAGACTATGTCTAGCTCATCTTGCAATTCAAAGACACAATCCTTGAACTCTAACAAGCTGGTCATATCTCCTTTATAATGTGTTACTTCTTGTACTAGATTTCCTATTCTCATCTTATATTTTTCAATTTATTAGTCCATGTTCCTAATGTTTAATTTTTATGCATAATAAAATGATACCCCTGCAGATGTTGTAGCAATTGGGTCTCCTTTGGTTTCATCCATAAAACATGTTTCTATTATGACGATGAGTTTGGGGATTCCTGATAGATTTAGCTTCTTGCGTGATTACTTCATGACTATGTTTCCTCTCATTTTCTCAAAAATGAAGGATTCAAGGACTACCACTCTATATAACTTCCAAGTGATGAATTCTCCCAATCAAAGTTCTCTCAATGGGAAATGTCATCCTATCATGGAAATTATAGGCATGACATATGAAGTCTCTAGAAGACTAATGTCTATTGGTTCTGATCCTCTTTCCTCTTTCTCTTTTTTCTTGTTCTCTTCCTCCCTTTTATTCTTCTCTATTTCTTTCCTCTTTCTATTGAATCCTTAGTGCTTAAACTTGTTCTTATAACCTCTCATGTTCACCTACTGGTCTAGCTTCCTCTTCCATTCTTTCTTTCTCAACTTTCTCTCTCTCCATTCGCTCCTTTTTTTCTCATTATTTTCTTTTATATTTCTTTTCTCTAGAGCTATTTCCCATTCTGAAGGATACCTCATCTAAATATGTTTCCCTTCTAGATATTTTTTCTCTTTTCTTACCTCATTTTGGTAAGGCCATCTATACTTGTAGGCATATCAATGGTGGATTATCATATATAGGGGATCATGTCTCTTGAACGTATCTTCACCAATTTGGAATGTGACTAAAATATTATCTTCAATGACCACTTATTTAATATATTTAAATTCATAGGCCCCCATGTTTAAATTCAATGGAGGCCATAAGGATTTCTTATCTCGATCAAGTGCTACTCCAACTCCATGTAAAAAGGATTGGTAGGTTGCTTCCTGCAATGCTAGTTTTTTGGGAATGAATTATGGAGTAGATGAGGATATTTGATAGAATGAAAATATATAATGTGTGTTCCTTTGTTAGTCACATACTAGTCACCAACCTTGCCAATGGATTTCATGGACTTATTATACATGAATTTTCCAAGTTTACATAAGATCAACCTGTATAATGGAGTTGCAAATTTCTCATAAATTTGTGTGTAATGAATCATGTCTCAATGCTACCACAAGTTATAGCAGTAAATGTGCATGGTATCTTCACTCAACTATCTCTTCTATCCCATTACAAGGAAATGGTTTATTGTACAAGTGATATCAAGAAGACAAGAAGACATGAATAATGTAGGATGTGTTCCTAGGGCTGTATGCTTGGCCTTAGAGATGGTATACACCATGAAAACTAAAAAAATGGCACCCTAGTTGAAAATGGTTCCTATTTATGTGACTGTATATATCATAGGCACCCAAGAATCCTTGAACTGAGTGGCATCCTCCTCACCAAATATTTTTTTGATGAGGGACATTGTAACCTTGAAAGGAGTACTTAATATGTTGGTGGGATACGTTCTTATCCTTCTATCCTTGAATAATTTGGGGTTCACCCACCAACTCTTCACGAGTTCCTGACAGTTCAAAGGGAATTGTATTATTCAAGCATCATCAAGGTCTACTTTAGTTGGTGGGAATTTGTAACATACTTCTAAGGATAATGTCTAAAATAAAGAAATATATTTTCTATTGGTGTCTCTGATCAACTAGTTATCAATATTTTCCCAAGTAATGATGCAAGAGACAACCTCTGCATGGGGAAATACAATAGATTTGGTAGTCACTCTATGAATCTATGATTTCTTGATAGATTGGTATACACCAACACCATGGTTGGTGTCACCAAGGATGAGTGGTAGCTCTAGGAAGGTCTCTTCTCTTAACATTTTCTACAAATATTCCCATCTATAGACTATCCTTGTATCTATGAAACATTCGGTGTCTCCATAGATGGGTCCATGAATTCCAATATCTACTTCAATCTCTGTATCTTCCTCCTAGTCAAGGATGAGCTCAATTACTTATTATTTCTATTTCCTGTATCTCTTAGATTCCATTTCTAAGTCTTGTAATTCATCCATTTAAACAACATGCAACATTACTAATGTTATATTTAATATATATATAAAATTCTTTTCTAGAGAGATATCCTTCTAAAATAAAATAAAATATGGAAGATGGTAGGTTTCTTATTTTTAATGCCAAGCATTTAAGGAGAATTTTCAGTTGTTTTAATTGTATCCTTTGTAAAAATGGTGAATAAATCACCTAAAATGTTGATTAGAGAGCAATGGTAAAAGGATGGAGACAAAAAACAACAGTCATGATTATCCCTCACTCACTTGAATCTTCATACTTTTCTTAGTTTTTTTGTTCAAAGGTTTGAGATTTACATTAAGGGGCCACTGATCCAGGAGGATTTGGAACACTCACAGAGGTCCAGGAAGATCCAAAATTCTCATAAAGGTCTAGGAGGATCCATAAATGCTCAACATTTGATCATCTCAAATTTTATCTAAACGAAATACATTGCGTAGAGCTCGCCGATAGATTTCCAACGGTGCAAAAATCGCCTCAAATGGAATTCATATGCAAACATTATGGCTGGTAAAAGGTTTGGTCAAACCAAGAAAAAATTCAAAGTCCAGGTCAAGGTGACACATGTCACCAATGGAAGGGTGACACATGGAACCAATGTACAAGTCATACGATGTTGAAATGGAAGCACCACAAAGCACCACATGGCATATCATGAAGTTGACTGGGAAGGTGAAAGGAATACCATAAAAATGGTCCAATTAGCATCTGACACATAACTAAGGTTGGCATAGGTGGACCAATGAGATATTGACACATGGTAGTCTACCATTGTCCCTTTATGTTTTTTTTTTATCAAAATTATGGTGGATCAACAAGGATTGAACCCCTGAACTCATACAAGAAACAAAAATGACTTACCATTACACCAAACGCTTAGGAATTAACCGTATGTGGCATCAAATATATTTAAAGGTGTTTAAATGTTATGTCAACCAGAAAAAGGGTCGAGACCTAAGCCCTCAATCTTTGGTATATATGGATCCAACATAACTATAACCCAAAGTTCGCAGGGCGAACAAAACATATTCCAATGGATAAATAAACAAATAATACTATATATCAGTTATAGTTATAACAAAAGCACCAATGGAGGAGAGGTTCATGGGCTTGAACCCATGACCTCTACCCCCATAATCAATGTATTAAATGATGCACCCAAGGCACATTTTATGCCAAAGATTCCACATGGACAATTTTGATGTGGATGTCATCGGTTATCCAAAGTGTGGGACTTGGTCGGGTCTGTGGCCTATGTAAGCCTAGGCACAGATCATGAGACACACACATCCCAATATAGACATGGAGACAGAGACATAGTATGAAGTATGAGGTATGACCAGTGCATGCCATGAGTTTCCTAGTCATGACATTGTCTAGATTTTCCTGCCATGGAGTATCATGTCAAAACATAGGCATGTTTGTACTCATTAGTCTCATTTTCTCAAGAGTAATTTGATGGTGATGTTATTTTTGTGCTGATATTTTGACTATGAAAGTATTAGTCTAGATTTCCATTTATGAGTGCCATAGTGCATCGTTTGAGTACGTAAAGAGGGTAAATTAAACCACTAGAATATGTGAGTTTATACTCATTTTTCTCAAAATGTTGCAAGGAATTGAATGGTAAACTCTATTTCCAAGTTTGAGAAGTGGATTTGAATAATGAATTGAAATTTGGCTTTGTAAGTCCTTTTTGTATTGTAATTTTGACATTTGAAGCAGTCTCACTGGTTTAAATGGGACTTAGAGATGTAGTAAATTTGTCATCAAATATTGTATATTTGAGTTTTTATTTTTTGTTTCTTTATCTCATTATTCTTCAAGTTATTCACCATTCATAAGGTTTTGGATAATAATCACATCATCTGTTAATTAATTGGGTTGTTTGTCATTGATGTCAGCCATTGAAGAAAGTTAATTGGCAATTTCAATAGCACAATGGTGCGGGTAATGGACCCAAGTTTGTTTGATGGATAATGGTATGAGTTTTGATATATTTGTAGGTAATACTATTCTATATGGATATTACATGTCATTCCATTTACAGTGGTATGTGGAGCGTCACATAACTCCTCACGGTTAGAGTTATGGCCATGTGAAGTTATGGAGAACCCTCATGAGTCATCGGGAAGCCCCAAAGATCCAAAGTAGTCAGTGTTTGCAAAGAAGAAATTTTAAAATAACAAAGTGATGAGTGTAATATAATAATTCATTGGATACAAAAATTATTTAAATAATAAAGTTAATGGATAAATTACTAAAAGTGGTTAGAAGTGGGTTAAAATGGTTAGAAGTGGGTTAGCCCTAAATAGGGGAAGTAGGTTAAGATGGTTGAAAGGTAATTTAAATAATGAAGTGAAGTGATGGAGTGCACTATAAGTTAAAGTGGATACAAAATAGAGTGTTAAATAATAAATTTAATGGATAAATTACTAAGTTGACAAGTGGTTAGAGTGGGTTAGCCCTAAAATGAAATTGGGTTAAGATGGTTAAAAGGTAAACCCTTGGGAAGCTACTTGAAAGTATAAATAAGAGTCAGGCTCTTTTCATTTAATCACACTTGAGCATATTGAATATCTACAGGTGATTGAGGCAACCAAATGATATCTAAGATGAATTTGGAGGAGTGTGAAGTAAGAGGCCAAAATTCAAGGGAGGATAATTTATTTTGGTGTGCTTTCTAAGGTATGTTATTTAGGGTCATCTCACCATGTTTTGCAATAAATGTCTTTATAGAATGACTTAAATTGTGAAATTGGGATACCATTGAGGAATCATACCCAAGTAGTTGTGATAAAGAATTTGGCATGGAGTGCGTTTGTATTTTTGGAGTTATATGCCATGGAAAATAGGGTTTGTGGCTAGTCCACGAAACTAGTCTAAACAGAATGTTTTGGGTAAAAAACATCCTTAAATTCTTCATAAAACATCCAAATTTAGTAATACCAAATGTATTGGTTAGATGCAGTCATGTAGTATTCTTGTACAATTTTTAGATCCATACAAAAAACATTATGTGGGGCATGCTCTACAAGTTAACTCTCTATAATAAGCCGAGAGTTCAACAAGGTATGTTATTTTTCTATAACTCCTTTTGAGGTTCCAAGTAGTGAAATCTAGAGTGCATAAAGAATACACTTTGAAGAACATTTTGTACCATTTCATATCTTTATTCATTACAAGTCCATAGTTATGATTATTGCAAGTTAGGGTTTTGACTAATCCAAATTAGTCATGTGAGACTAAAGTAAAGTTTTATGAAAATGCTAGTCTCTTGTTGTTAAAGTTAAGGAAGGTTTGTAGGTATGTGATCATATACTACTTGGGTCTATTATAGAGTTACAAATAATATTCCGATGAATAAATTGATGAGGGATTTTGGTTGAGGTACATGTTGGGTACATGGTTGAGACTAGTAGTTGATAGGTTGGCACATACATGAAGTGTATAGTTGATGATGTTGGTACATGATGATGAGTCATAGTTTTAATTGTATTTGATACATGATTGGTAGATATTTGGTGCATGGTTGGCCTTACTTGTTGATGGCACAAGTTGAAATTCTGAGGTTGGTTCAATGGTGTATGACGCTTGTTTATGGTACATGATGATTACATATTGTTTGATATGCAGTTGATGCATGGTTGATGCACATGTTTATGGTAGGGGTTGATTATAGGTTGATTGGTAGAGGTTGTTACAGTGGTATATCTCCACCCAGTGATAGTGCAGTGGTTCCATCATTCTACTTCTACATCAAGGCGGTTGGACAAGACAATGATAGGTGGTTGCATCCACCTTTCAATTGTAGTCGAAGAACATAGGGGGTTGTAGCCTCCTTTTGGTTGTAGCCATATATCTGGGGAGTTGGAGCTTATTTCGAGGTTGTATCAGTAGGGTGTTGGAGCCTCCCTTCAGTTGTAGTTGGAAAAGAAAGGAAGTTGGTTCTTCCAATGAATGTAATTCTTCAAGACATATAAGAAAAACATTATGTGGTTTCTCCAGATTTGGGTTTCCAAATAAAACCTTTGGTGTCTTTATTATTTAATATTAGTATGATTTCTCATTTGTTCATTGCTTATTTACTATGCAATTATTGGATGATAATTCTACAATGATATAACACTTGCATCTTATGGTGAAAAGGATTAAATTAATCTGTATTGATTCACCCACCTCTCGGTAATCCAACAATTGGTATTAGAGTAGGTTCCTTCAAAATCAGTCTAACCATTGGGTGAGATCATGGAAGAAACAACAACATATATAAATGGGGTCTACAGTTTGATGGACAAAAGTATGCATTTGGAGTAGAAGGATGGCTATATATATAAAGGCATAGGGATTTAAAATTTGTAATCAGGTTGTAGATGATAGGGATTTAAAATTTGGCAATCAGTTGTAGATGGATACAAAGAACCAATAGTTCTGCTGAAAAATGAAAGAGAAATAAAACTCAGGAAAATAATTTCAAAGCCACAAATGCACTTATGAATGGTCTTTGTGAATCATTTTACACCAAAGTTATACATTGTAAATCCTCTAAAGAGATTTGGAACAAGATTCAAAATATTTATGAAGGAGATTCAAAAGTCAGAGTAGAAACGATTCAAACTTACAGAGGTTAGTTCTAACAACTAAAGATGAAGGAAGATGAGAATATTGCAGCTTACTTCTTTGAGTCGATGAAATAGTAAATGCAATCATAGGATTGGAAGAATAAATTAAATAATCTGTAATTGTTCAAAAGGTACTAAGATATCTTCCTATGATATTTGATCCTAAGGTATTAGCATTAGAAGAAAGTGCAGATCTAGACTCAATAAGCATAGACAAACTAAATGGATTCTTCACAGCATATGAAATGAAAACTGAACATGAAAATCCAAATACAAAATAAGAATCTTTCAAAGAATCCAAAAGGTCAAACCAAAAGGGAAAGCAAAAAGAAACATAACATAGTAGTAGCTGTGACATCTTAGAAGATGATGAAGAAATAGCCAAATTTGTCAGAAGATTGAACAAGGGAACCAACGACATATATAAAGGTAAGTTTCCTTTGATCTATTTTAATTGTGATGGTATTGGTAATTTTTCTAACAAATGTCCTCATAAGAAAAATAAGAGGAATGATTAATATTACTCAAATAAAAAACAAACATATAAAGGCAAAATAACCACAAAGAAAGTTTTCAAGAAAATCTTATGAACCAAAGAAGACATCTCATCATCAGATGAAGATGAAGTCAGTGACAGTGAGACAGAAAAAGTTCTATTCATGGTAGTAGAATACTCTGACAAAGAAGACACCAAAGAAGAATATGAAGAGGAATAATTTGACTACCGAGAAGAATTGTTGTGTGCAATAGAAGTTATAAGAAGAGAAAAGAAGAAAAACAAGAAGCTACAAGTGGAACTAGACAAGAAAGAGGACACTCAGGAACTAGAAGAAATTATCACAAATTTGAAGGTTTAAATAGAAGAAGATAAAATAATTGAAGAAGCACTCAAAGAAAAACTAGAAGAAAGAGATAGGATCATTGAAATTTGGAAGCAAAGATTATCACATTAAGAAAGGATATTCAAAATAAAAATATCCAGAACAACTCAAAAGTTTTGGATGACATTATTAGCAGTCAAAAACCTCATTATGACAAGTTCGGAGTTGGATACAATCAGAAAGAAAAGGGATCAAGCTCCAAAACAACAGAGCAAGAAACATATCCAAAAAGATATGCAGAAACAATCAAAGGGGATAGGAATATATACAAGCAATATTATAGGGACACTCCTCCACCAAGAAGATTTAGATTTTAGAATCAACAACCGACAAATAGGCCTCAGGAAGAAGAAGGATTCATAAGAGCAACTCCTTTCAGAAGATATTCAACTCCCAGGTATCAAACTATTTTTTTTGGTTTATGTTATGCATGTAATAATTTTGGACATAAAGCTATGAATTACAGAGATAACAACATGACCATAAACAAATTTGAAAGTCATACACAAAAGGGTTATCCAATAAGGCCTAGTTAAACATAGAGAAGAAGTTACAATAGGTTTGAATAATTGTGAAATGAATTTGGATGCTACAAGTGAAACAACTTTGGACACATGGCCAAATATTGAAGAATGATAGTTCCTCCTAGAGAACCACAACAAAACAACAACAGTCACAAATAAGAACCTTAGAAGAGAACATGGATAAGAAATCAGAATCAGTATAGCAATGAAGAATGCACACTCGCTCTACAAGATAAGTAGAATAAACGTGGTTGGTATGTTGACAATGGTTGTTCAAAACACATGAAAGATGATAAAGACAGGTTTCTTACATTAAGAAAGGAAAGAGATGGACCAGTCTCCTTTGGAAATGATGATTCAGCTAAAATCATTTGAAAAGGCACAGTCAGAATTGGAAACAAGAATACCAAGGAAGAAAATGTTCTACTAGTAGAAGATATGAAACATAATATTATCAGTATGAGTCAAATGTATGACCAAGGTCATAAAGTTACTTTCGATTCAAAAAAGTGTGAGATAAGAAAAGGAGGTTTAGGAAAATTGATTGCAACAACTGCAATAACTTCAAACAACATATATGTACTAAGTGAAATTGAAAATAAAAAGTGTTGTCTAGGAAAAGAAGATGAAAGATGGCTATGGAACAGAAGAATGGGTCACATACACTTTGAAAACCTTGTCAAAGTCAGAAAAAAGGAAGAAGTTAGAGAAATGCCCCAGATTACGAAACCAACCAACACTTTATGCAAACATTGCCAACAAGGAAAAAAAATAAAGACCATGTATAATCAAAAGAATATTCAATGACAAGACCACTGGAAATTGTGCATACTGATCTCGTTGGACCAACTACAACAAAGGGCTTAAAAGGTGAGAGATAATTTATGTTTTTAGTTGGTGATTATACAAGAATGACCACATTTTTATTTCTCAGGAATAAGTCATAAGCTTTTGAAAACTCCAAGGTCTACAAGGAATTGATTGAAAATGAAATGGATTAAAAAATAAAATGTTTGAGATCTGATAATGGAGGTGAGTTCACTTCAAAGGAATTTATGTACTATTGCAGCAAGCATGGAATAAAAAGACAATTCTTCATTGTTAGGACACCTCAACAGAATGGAGTTGTTGAAAGAAAGAACATGACAGTACAAGAAATGGCTCAAACAATGTTAATGGATTCGAAATTGACAGATATATTTTGGACACATGTAGTGCATACAATGGTTCGCATTCAAAACAGAGTAATGCTCATAAACGACATTGAAAAAACTCCCTATGAGCTATGGCAAGAAAGACCAACAAATGTGAAGCAGTTCAGAGTATTTGGAAGCAAATGCTACATCAAAAGAGAAGATGGTGAAATGGGAAAGTTTCACTCTCTTGTGGATAAAGGAGTACTTGTTGGTTACTCAACTACAAGAAAAACATACAATTGTTACAATATGAGGTTGAACAAAGTTGTGGAAAGAATCAATGTAAAAATTGATGAAACAGGTGGATGAGAATTAAAGATAGAAGAAAATGAATCAATGGAACAACTTTACGAAGAAGAATCAGAAGATGAAGAAGAAGTAGAAAGGGAATATGAATAGGATAAAAAAAAGTATAAGAGCAAGTTCAACAAGTGCCTCCAAAGACACCTAGAAAACGAGTACAAAAGAATCATCCTTTAGATCATATTATCATAAACAAAGATGCAGGAGTTGAGACTAGAAGAAGAATCTATTCACTAGAACAAATGCACCTAGCACTCTCATCTACGATTGAACCAAACAGTTTTGAAGAGCCCAACAAGGATGGATTCTGGAATAAGGCCATGGATGAAGAATTGGATCAAATAGAGAAGAATGACACTTGGGAATTAGTTCCAAGACCAAAGAATAAAAATATGATTGGCACAAAGTGGGTATTCAGAAATAAATTCAATGAAGATGGACAAGTTACTAGGAACAAAGCCATATTGGTATGTAAAGGATATGCACAGGTTGAAGGAATCGACTTTGAAGACACATTTTCCCCAATTGCCAGAATGGAAGAAATATGATTGCTTTTAGCTTATGCATGCTCCAACAATATTAAAGTGTATCAGATGGACGTGAAATCAAATTTTCTAAGTGGGTAACTTGAATAAGAAGTCCACATTGAACAACCAGAAGGATTTCAGTTGTCAGAGAATGTAGATTATGTTTTTAAGTTGAAGAAGGCCTTGCATGGTCTAAAACAAGCTCCTAAAGCATGGTACTCTAGACTGGATAAATATCTACAATAGGCAGGGTTCAGAAAAGTAAGTGTAGACAACAAGCTCTACATCAAGGTAACTCAAGATAGTATTTTATTAATAGAAGTTTATGTTGATGATATTATTTTTGGAAGTATTGATGACATGCTAAGCCAAAAATTTGCAAAGGATATGCATAATGAATTTGAAATGTCATTACTTGGAGAACTATCCTTCTTTTTGGGTCTTCAGATACGTCAAAGCAACTAAGGAATATTTATTTCTCAAACTAATTATATAATAGAAATGCTAAAGAGGTTCTGAATGGAAGATTGCAAACCAGTTATCACTCATATGAAAACCAGTTGAAAGTTGAGAAAACATGATGATTCAAAGTCTAGATACTAGAGGAAATACAGTTCAATGATTGGTAGCTTACTATATGTGATATCATCAAGACCATATGTAATGCAAGCAGTTGGACAGGTGGCATGATTTCAAGCAACACCAAAAGAATCACATGTATTAGAAGTGAAGAGGATTTTCATATATCTCAAATGAACATAAGAGTTTGGATTATGGTATCCAAAAGGAAAGGATCTATCACTTATTTCCTACACAGATGCAGATTGGGCAGGTTACATTGATGACCGACGAAGCACTAGTGGAGCAACGTTCTACTTGGGTGAGTGTTTAGAATCATGGCTAAGCAAGAAACAATCATCAGTATCCTTATCTATAGCCAAATAAGAGTATATTGCAGCAAACACATGTTGTACATAGGTTCTATGGATGAAACAAACTTTGAAATATATACAGGTTGAGTATGATTAGCCCATTCCAATCTATTGTGATAATACAAGCACCATCATTATCTCAAAGAAACCGGTGATACACTCCAAGATGAAGCACATTCCAATAAAGTATCACTTTCTATGGGAACAGGTTGCAAAGAAGAACATTAGAGTTGAATATGTGGGCACAAAATAACAAGTGGAAGACATCTTTACAAATCCTCTTCCAAGGGAAGCCTTTGAGTATTTTTGCCAGAGACTCGGAGTAATTTCTACTCCAAAATGAATGTTTTTAAATGGTTATCTTATATGTCTTAGATTTTCACGAGGAAGAACCATAAAGAGGAAAATTCAGGTTGGGGGATCAGTTCCAGGAAGATTTCAGTCAGGGGGAGTATCCCCAAGGACAATTCAGTTAGGGGGAGAAGCCTCGGATGGAAAGATACATTTTCCATTGATGAAAAGAGGGGAGAGATTTATCAAATGCAAGGTAGCAATGGTCACATGGGGAGCATGAGTGATATGAATTTAGTATTTCATCAGATTTTTTCCATCAATTCCAAAGGGGGATATTGTTGATTAACTGGGTTGGTTGTCATTTATGTCCACCCTTGAAGAAAGTCTGGTAGCGAATTCCGGTAGCACAATGTTTTGGGTAATGGACCCAAGTTTGTTCGATGGATAATGGTATGTTTTTTGATATATTTTTAGGTAGGACTATTCTATATGGATAGTACATGTCATTCCATTTCGGATGGTATGTGGAAGGTCACATAACTCCTCACGGTTAGAGAGTTATGGCCATGTGAAGTTGGAGAACACTCATGAGTCATCTAGAAGCCCCAAAAGGTCAAAGTAGTCAAAGTGGTTGCAAAGAAGAAATTGTTTAAATAATAAAGTGAAGTTATGAGTGTAATATAAGTCAAAGTGGATACAAAAGAAATTATTTAAATAATAAAGTTAATGGAGAAATTACTAAGTGGACAAGTGGTTAGAAGTGGGTTAGCCCTAAAATAAGGAAAGGGGGTTAAGATGGTTAGAAGGTAATTTA
>SNQJ01S0185848.1:6365-18679 GCA_010110895.2 Picea sitchensis | reverse complement strand
TGTTCCAAATCTTATTAATGGTATCACTCATTGTAACAATGGAATGGCAGTTTATAGAAATCAAGATAATGATGAAGGATTTGTGCATTGGTTAAGCTATTCGTTTTCCTGGGTTCTGGACGTGGCCATCAAGAGTTTAAATGATGAGCGCCATTCCTAGGATATTTGTCTCTTTGACATAATGTTGATACTAAACAGAACTTACCAGTACCAAGTACCAGCTCGCACCCAGTGAAGATATCAACGAAGCTGCTAAATTTACCCATCTCTTAGAAGGTTTGGAAGGTTTGATAGGGAAATTGATATTGAAGTTCCCAATGAAGTGGGACGATTGGAAATTCTTCGTATCCATACAAAGAATATGAGTATTTCTAAAGATGTTGAATGAATTGCAAGTACAGTATTCAAGCTACAACATTCGGCAAAATGATTTTATTATGGAAATGAGAAGTACAGTAACTGGGAAATCTTGAATCGGGGAGAAATGCAGTGATTGTATTCTGAGTGTCTTCGTTCATACTTTATTTGTATTCATTGTGTGCTCTTGAGAAGATGACTGTTTTAAAGGATTCAATTCTATGTTTGTTACCAATGAGCATTTCGAGACTGCGTTAAGCTCCAGTAACCCATCTACCCTACGTGGAATTGTTGTCGAGTGTGCTCTTTTACAAGCCACCAGGTTGTGGAAAGACACTGCTTGCAAAAGCTATTGCTAATGAGTGCCAGGCCAATTTCATCAACGTAAAAGGTCCAGAATTATTGCCACGCGTGTATTGCCTTCGTGTCATGAGATTAGGGCATTCATGAGTCGATTGAAAACTTAATGGTATCGCCTATCTTAAGGGGTGCATAAGCATTTGGTTGCACATGTAATCATGCTTATCAAGAGACACGGGTAAAGGCAGTCTTAAATCGATTGGGTATGTAAAACGTGTCTCATTCAAACCGTTTTGTAACTACTTGTTTATCCAGGGCGCAAAGCCATGCATTGTGGGGGATATGAAACATTATATACAAAGCTGCTATGCTCGAGAAGGGGGGATATAGATAGAGCATAGACTAGATAGGAGAATAGAGCAGAGATCGAATCTCCAAGCATTTGTATTTTTTTGATTTTCAATAAAGTAGTTAAGAGTTTTAATTCGACTTTTGTTATTTGCAAGTTCACTGTAATCTATTTTTTTCCCAGTATGCATTGATTGAGAGAACGGCCTGTTGACAGAGAAGGTAGGGCCCCCTTCGATGGAAATAGAGTTGTATACATTGCATTTACAGTAGACTCCATCTTCAGATTTGAACATCACCTTTCAGTCGTTTTCTCATTGGTTTAATAGAACAGAAGTAGCATTTCATTTGATTGCAACAGAGGGTTTAGCATTTCAAGATTCAAGTTTAGATGTTATCTTTTTAGCCATTGATTAACAAAAATAGCATTTCATTTGGTTACAATAGAGAGTTTCATTGCATTATAAAATAGAAGTTTGTTTAGTTGTGTGGAGTAATAAGTAGAAGAAACTTAATTGTTTTCAGTCATCAGTGGGCAGTAGACCTTTTACATGCATATACAGAATAGTTTTATGAAGTTAGCACAGAGTAGTACAGAGTAGTGCAGAACAAAGTAGAGTACAGTAGCTTCTTCTAGCAAGTTTCTTTTAGCAGTTCAAAGATTAGTTTGGCATCCTTTAAACCCCCTCTTTAACCCTACATTTCCTGTGCTGGTTCCTCTAAGTCTACCTTCCCGGGTTGACAATTAAATGTTGATTCATATGTTATATATCCAGCTCGACATCCATTCTCTGATTTCTTTTACCTTCTCAAGATCCATCTTCAACTCATTAGAAGAGATGACAAAACCTAAATAAATGAGCTCTTTCTTCATGAAATATGACTTCTTCAGATTTATCAACAAATTCTTTTGTTGCAACCTCCTCATCACTAGAGTTAGGTGTCTCAAATTTTCTTCCTCGGTCTTACTGAAGATCAATATATCATCTAGATACACAATTACAAATTTTCCAATGAAATCCTTCAAAACTTCGTTCATCAATCTCATGAAAGTACTTGGCGCATTCGTCAAACCAAACAGCATGACAAGCCATTCATACAGTCCTTCATTCGTCTTGAATGTTGTATTCCATTCATCACCTTCCCTCATTCTAATCTAATGATATCCTCTTTTCAAATCAATTTTTGAAAAAAAGAATTCTCCACTCAAGCAATCCATCAAGTCATCCATCCTCAATAAAGGAAATCTATACCTGATGGTGATTTTGTTTATAGCCCT
Source organism: Picea sitchensis (assembly GCA_010110895.2). Taxonomy (NCBI): domain Eukaryota; kingdom Viridiplantae; phylum Streptophyta; class Pinopsida; order Pinales; family Pinaceae; genus Picea; species Picea sitchensis. Next base: position 16,395 of record SNQJ01S0185848.1, on the reverse strand, counting down.
CGAGTCTGTAAAGATTCTCCATCCACCATCCTTCTTCGAACTTAACATTGTTGAGATAGTGCATGGAATCAATCTTTCTCTGATCAACCCTTTTTCCATCAAACCTTGGACTTTATTCTTGACCTCTTCATTCTCCTACGGCGTCAATCTGTAGGCTTCTTTTTTTGGTAAACTTGCTCCTGGTATAAGGTCGATGTGATGGATTATACTTATGATGGGTGGCAATGAACAAGGTAAATCGTCCACCACTATATCATCGAAATTCTCCAACATTTCCTGAACTTCCTCCAGTAGATCACTTATCGAAGTACTGGTCAAGATGACTCTAGGTTTTCTCACCACAACAAACTGCATTTCTTCATCCTTCTTGAATTCATCTAGAAGTTTGTTCCCACTCATGAGAAGTATAGTGTTTCTTGTTTCTTATTTCACCTTCTTGTCTTCAATTGGCAGCAACATATGCATCCTGCCATTCTTCTCTAAGGTGTATGTGTTCTTTCTTCCATCATGAACAACATTTATGTCATATTTCCACGGTCTCCCCAATAAAAGATGACAAACATCCATGGGATTAACATCACATAAGATCTCGTCTTTGTAACCCCCTATCTTAAATTCAACTAAACATTATTTAGTGATTGTTACCTTATGTCCTTTTTGCAACCACGAAACCTTGTATGGGCTCAGATGTGCAACTGTCTCCAATTCCATCTTCTCCACCATTTTTGTGGATACTAGATTATATTTACTTCCACTTTCCACTATCACCTTGCATACCCAATCCTTGGTATTTCAAGGAGTTCTAAACAAACTATTTCTTTGGACTGGATTCTCTATCTCCTTTTCTGGCTTCAAGAGAATTTTCCTCATCATTAAGGATCTTCCGCCTTCTACATATTTTGCCTCAACATTTCGCCTTTGCACTTCTAAAATTTGAGCTTTGCCTCCTCCATCCATTTTTCTATCGGGACATTCAAAATACTTGTGTCCTATATTTCCACAGACAAAATACTTTATTTCACCACCCTTGCCTCTTCCTCTTCCTCTCGCTCAAGGAAAAGTGTTCCTATCGGCATATTTTCCTCCTTGTGAACTTCCACCCCTTTCTGGGTGGTTATGAGGTTTCTTTTATTCATCCTTGGGCTTCTGTACTTTGTCACAGGAAATTGCTTTACCTCTGCTCTGAATTCTACCTCTTCCCCTTTGACCTTACTTTCGGGCCAATTTTACTTCTTCCTTTGAATCAATTTGATAAGCATATTCACACTTCTGATTGTCTCCATGCTCATCTCATCTTGAATTTCATATCTCAATATATTCATGTATCTGGAGACTTTTTCATTATCGCTCTCATGACGACTTGCTCTGATGTTGAGTCTATAAAATTCCTCAATGTATTCCTTCACTTTCATCCCCTTCTGTCTCAAATTCTATATTCTTCAAAACAAATTAATTTTGTAATCTTCGGGCATAAAATTGTCTTTCATATTTGCGACCATCCTATCCCATCTTTTGATTCGTTGTTTTCCTTTGCAACACCTATCAGCCTACAATTCATCCCACCATAGTGTTGCATGCCCTTTCAGTCTAGTGACAACATGTTTTACTTTCTTATCTTCTTTGATATCCTCATAGTTGAAGTATTTATCCAGAGCTCTAAACCAATCTAACATCTCTTCAATGTCTAACTTTCCTTCATACATCGGGATGTCCATTTTTTCTCTGGCCCCTATTCTTGCAACAGCTTTGAATAGATGTTCCTCTACAGCATATCCAACTACAACTTCTTCTTCAGCTCAAGCCTCATTTTCACTTTCAGCCTCACTGATATCTCCAGTATCAATTGTTTGTCTCTGTGCTGTCTCCATAACATCCAATCGAGAACGATGTTCTCTCATTTCTCTTTCCAAGGTTGGATCAGGCATGGGTCTATCTTGACGTCTTCTTCATGGCATTGTTTAAATCTATTCCACATAGAATTTAAATCACAACTTGCCTTTTGTATTCTCTTTCTTATAGAAAACGATGATTGTAAGCTAAGCTCCGATACCACTTGACGTGCGTACCCCTACCTCAGCAGGTTCTACGTGACATCATGGTCTTTGGATATTTCTACTTCCTTGAGTCGTAATGGCTCTTTAGTTCCCACTAGAACCTTCGCACATATAACCACAAGTCCTTCTTAGAAGTTACGTCTGTGTGAACAAGCACTAGGCGTGAACCTCTGCTCCACGTGACCAACCAGCGTGACCATGACCTTTACCCGAAAAGGTGTTTTGGGTTTTGCAACTTCGTGATTTGTATTGTGAGTCCCTCTGACTCCTTTGACTCCCAAAACCCTAAAATTGGCTAATGGATCTTTAATTCTTCCCTTATGTCTCAACCATGTGACCTTAGTCACATCCTGGGGTCCACCTCCAAGTGCATCAGGATTTAACGACTCACGAGTTCGTGATGCAACCTCTTCTCCCTTTCCTGAAGTCCGAACTCATGACTTCTTCTCCTCAGATCGACGGCCCTGAGCTTCCCATGATATGACGGTCCAAATTGTATCAGAATTTCATGTATCGGGATTTCAGAACTCAAGATATCCAAATCACGACCTTCTCCACACTCCGACTCCCGAAACGCCAAAATCTGAAACCACAAGATCAACGGCTCTCATTGATCCAGATCTAATGGTAACTATTCCTCCTGATCTTGCGAGTGTTGAAAGACACTCGGCCTTAACTTCTCCATCGATCCACTGGATCTAATGGTCCACGATGAATTGGTAGTTCTCCCTCTGATAATTTCAGTCATATGTTCAAGTTCTTGATGCTCCTGGCCAAATAAATCAACATCTTCCTCCTGAGCTTGGTTTATACGAGGTGACTTCAACCTCGCCTTTCCTTCGAACTCTTCGAAGTCTCTATCCCTCCTAAAATTAATTCTTGATGCAAATTCAAGGATTCTATGGAATTCTTCCCACACTCCTTGCGGCCTCCACAATAATCATTGATTATATGTGCTCTCCAACTCTGCGCACTCCTCACGGAAGTCTCTCTTCAACAACTCACTGGGTTGGAAAATTCTAAGATTTCAACTGGCCTGCACACACCTTGCACGGCTCTTTGCTATACTTGCACTTCTGCTGGTATGAGAACAACAGTATCTCTCCTAAGATTTTCTAAGCTAAAACTCAGAGTCTTATCAATGCACTCCTTGAGGACCTTCACTGCACTCCTTGCAAGAATTCTCAAGAAAAGAAACAATTGAAACTCATACTCTCTCCCTCATAGACTTCATACATTCAACATGAAATCATACACATACATCACATTGAAATAAATGCATAATAGAGATTGAAATTAACTGTAAACATACCATTCAATAGATGTAAACAGAATTCATAAACACCATGAAGTTGGATCAAATCTTTCTTATATTAATAAAAGGGCATATGTACATGGGTCCTATACAAACAACTATCTTCTCATACAAATTTTTACAATCTCTGTTCTTCTCTCTTGCTCTACAACTCTACTCTTCTAATTGAGAATCATGATACAATACAATAAATACGAGGGAGCTTTCTAGAGTTTTCCCTCCTACTACTCTAGCTATCTAATCGAATTAAAGCCTACATCTACTTTACATTTATTACATTAATTACCTCCAATAAACAGATGAGAGAAACCACTCAAGATCTGTGTTACAATCTCCAAAACATAAAAGAAAATATATATTTTCCAGATATTACATTAATGATTCATCCTTTCAAATTGAAAACATCCTCTAAATGCACGTTGGTTCATATCCAGTTGTCCTTCACTTTGTTGGCTTGCGATTCTCCTGCACCATTGGCCCAAATGGACAAGGAGATATCTGATAGCCAAGTGGGAAAGCTCGATGAAGCCATTCAACAACTTCAAGCAAGAGTACCAGAGCTAGAACTGCAAGAAGTGTCGATCACTCTGCTGGAAGTGAGAGATTAGAGGGAAGAAACTGCCAGTAGCGCAGTAGAAAGAATCAAGGCATTGGCTACAATATGAAAGCATATCATTAACCGAAGTGTGCATACCTATGAGCTCCTTACGGAAGACCTGAAGATGAGAAGATTGGAGGCACATCTCCAAGAGGTGAAGCAACAAGAATCGACAGTGCAAGCACAGTTGAAGTTTCTTACCGTAGTGGAGAATATGAAAAGGTCACAGGAGAAACAAAAACTTTAGCAACAGGTCAATACCATTCAGAGTAGATTAATGGAAGTGACCCAACGACTCCAACCAGTGTAGGACAAATCCTGCACCCTCTTTGAAGAGATCAAGGGACAAGGTGCAAAGCTGGAACAAGTGGTCACCATGGTGGAACGTCCCTTGGAAGGACTTGTCACCAAGTAAATAATTCAGGATTTCACCAAGAAGGAGGATCTAGTGAAGAAAAAATTCGAGGTAGCTCGAGGCCTTTGAAGCAGAGTTTCCCAAATCAGAGTGACTCGGGATAAGTCACGGGTCAATGTTGGGGGCCTGTTGGCCCTTGACTAGGTCATGAGGAAATGTTGGTCATGATTGACCACTTTTGGTACTTCGACAAGATGGTCGAAGATAGAGCACCCAGGTGAAGCGGAGATCATGGGATCTCGCCCCCTTTTTCAGGATTTTTAGGTATTAGGGATTATGTAACATGTATGGGATGTCGGTGCATGGGTCTTACCCATGTTTAGGATTCTTTTGTAATGTATAAATAAGTATCTAGGTGACGTATGAAGTAGATCTAAGTGGGATTTGTGCAAGATATGTAGGCCAAAGTGTTAAGTTCAAATAGTTGTGAATGATTTGTGCATATTGTATGTTGAAACTTGCAAAGCTAAGTGCAAGTGATTTGTAGTGCTTGGTCCACAGAATGTGTAGAGGCTATGTGCTTGGACCTAACTCGGGAAGGAGGATCTGGCGAGGTGCGCACAGATCTCCTGTCCTATGCGGAGTTGGAATTGAGGCTTGGTGCATGTAAGAAGGTTGGAAGAGACTGATAAGAAGAGAAGAAGATTGGTGGACATAGCCCCACACTGGGGTGAACCACGTATATCATGTTTTGATGTGCTTTGTGCTATGGTGTCCATGTTGTTTATGTACTTAATTTCTTAATCTAGATGTATGATAGATCCAATTGATGCTTAGTGCTTTATGATGTGAATGAATGTTAGATCTACTTTAATGCTATGTGTTGAATGATTAGATATGCTTGGATCTTGGTTGTCACTGCGTTGATCTGTAATTAGGGTTTTAACCTGCGATGTGGATAAAGGAGTTAGAGACTAATGAATATTATTGTTTAAGTGTTTTGTTAAGTATTGTGATCACAGATCTATGTCCCAGCTAGGTTGTAGACACTTGAGTCCTGCAACCCCCCTACCTCTACCTCGGGTCAAACTTCATTTGCTTCGTAGGTGTTACTGAAAGGGTCGGTAGTTAGGGATGTTTTGGTGCATTGTTGAAGCATTGAACCCTGGGTATACCCCTGTGCCAACAGAAACCAAAATATTTTTTTGTTGGGAATGGGCCCTTTCACAAAAAACTCTCTCTGTTTTTACACAACTATCATAGTTTGGGAGATACAAAGAGATTTTTGGACACTATTTTTCAGGAATTTGCCAGATTTATTTTCCTAAAAAATCTCATGGACAACAGTTGATAAGCCACCTCATTAATTCTACTTGGAGATCAGATATGATCTCCTCCTTGATTATTTGAAACAAGAAACTAAATATAGATGAGGAGGATTTCAGATCCATTTGTTTTGGATCTTGAGAAATATGTATTCCTTCTATATAAAGAGGGTAGAAGGATAAGTGAAGGGGGATGGGTTGGGAACCATTATCCAGTTTTGAACAACACTCTATTGTAAAGACAACCATATATTTCAATTGGTACTAAATGATAAAGGAAATATGATGGTTAGATTTCTAATTCTTATCTATTTTTCTATCTTTTCCTACTTGGATGCATGTTAATCTTATGCAATGCATATGATGTCTCTTGTTTATGAGTAAGCAAGTGAAAACGTTACTGGTTTTTTGATCATAATCATATTTTCTTTCAATTATTTTTCTCTTATGTCTTCAATGATATTTAGGATCAAGAGTTTCATGTGTGAGTGGAAAAATTAAAATCTTACATATTTCCCCTTTCTTTATATTTCTCTTGCCATTTGATCCATTAGATTGACTACCATTTACTAAGCCATTGAGATATGTTTTTGTTATTGCATGTTTGAGACAAATTTTTCACATTATCCTTAACCCAACCTTCAACTAGTTCAAAACCTAAATGTAAAATTTACACATAAAACCATTGTAATAACTCGAATGCATGTTAATCTTTTGTAATGCATATGATATCTCTTGTTTATGAGTAAGCTAGTGAAAACGTTACTGATTGTTTAATCATAATCATATTTTCTTTCAATTATTTTTCTCTTGTGTTTTGAGTGATATTTAGGATCAAGAGTTTCATGTGTGGGTGGAAAAATTAAAATCTTACATATTTCCCCTTTCTTTATATTTCTCTTGCCATTTGATCCATTAGATTGACTACCATCTACTAATCCATTGAGATATGTTTTTGTTCTTGCATGTTTGAGACAAATTTTTCACATTATCCTTAACCCAACCTTCAACCAGTTCAAAACCTAAATGCAAAATTTACACATAAAACCATTGTAATAACTTGATGATTCCCTAGCTTTCCCTCTCACAGTTAAGTGCAACTTTAGGGACTAACAGTGGGATTGACCAAAGATTGCATCGGCATGATCACTTCCTCAACCACTGGTTGAATAATATGTGAGACAACATGGTCAAGAGACACATCACCCCCCAAAACGAGAGTGATGTCGCTGAACATTGCATAGACATGACCACTTCATCAACCAATGACTGAATAAGTTGTTGGGAAAACAAAGATGACTTATAACTAGAAGGGCCTTCAGACAAGGACCACACACTTTGTACCATGACAATAGAAGGACACAAATGAGTAAGGTGATATCCATTGCAAATATTACAAGGGAACTTGGGATTATGTCCTATATGTCTATATTTCTCAACAGTATCAATGCCCCCAACATGAATTGCAATAGCTGGTGGGTTTCCCCAAACATGAATTGCAGTGGCTAGGTGTTGACCTCCAACTTGACCTATAGAGGTTGGTGTTGTTTGTCCAATATGAATAGCAATGACTAGACTCGTTCCCCCAACATGACTTGAAGTGACTAGTTTCTTATATTCGAAATGACTCACAAAGGTGGTTGACATAACTCCAACATGAATAACAGATGTTGGTTTCATGCTCCCAGCATAACTAGCATAGGCCGATTACTTTTCTTCAACATGACTCAGAGAGGTTGTTGACATAACTCCAACATGACTAACAGAGGTTGGTGGACTAATTTTATTATGACTAGCAGTGACTGGACTTTCTCTCCTAGCATGACTTGTAGAGGCTAAGCGTAGGTCTCCAACATGACTTGCAAAGGTTGGTGACTTTTCTTCTTACTCTTCCTCTTCTTATTCCTTTTATACTTCTGGTTACTAGTAGTTAGACTTTCATTAGTAGAGGGAGAAGGAGAAGGAGTAGACTTCATGGATGTAGAAGGTAAAGGATCAACATCCATATTATTCCCATGACATAAAGTGCTTATCTGAGGAGCATCAAGAGCATTTAGGACATTCAGAGTGGTCCACAACCAAACTGGTAGCCCAACATTCAACCCAGGAATGTTCAAAGTGGCCATCAAGGGGGCACCGATGTTTCCAAAGAACATAAAAGCACAAGAACTCCTTTCAAAATGGGTACCATGGTTGGTATCCTCAAGAACTTTGGCCATTATGTTCTTATGCATAGGTACATCCCTTGCAAGATTGTTCACATATAAAAAAGTCTCACACACTAAATTTGGTGAACCAGTGGTATAAAAAGCCACACCTTTTAGGAGATGGCTCCATGCTTTCAAAAGAAAGACCAGAGGTCCTTCCCAACCAGTAGATTGGTTGGTCGACCACCCTGAATCAATGATCCAAAATTAGTGATACAAACACAACCTAAGGGGAACTATACAAAGAAACACTCCATCAAAAATTCCTAAGAGAAACATCGCAAACAAACAACTTCTTCAAAAACTTCAGCCCAGGTGGATGAGGTCCTGAGTTCAAAGTAATGAAAAAGTGGAAAGGTGCCTTCCAGATACCCACATGGGTTGATGAATTCATGATACCAATGAAGGAAGGGGTGAGAAACAGTTACCCCGACCTCCACAAACCATCCTTATCCGGTGCAAGTAACCTCGCTTTGCGGGGCACCCTCCAGCAGTACTGAAAAGTGTGATACAACATCTGTCTTAGGTACCATAGGAAACTCCCTGTGGTCACCTATGAGATACCTAGGAAAAGAAACTATGGATACCAAACCATAGTCAACATTCGAGGGGTACAATGGATATTCAAAACAGAGCATATGGGAAGGATAATTGAGTACAAAACTCTTCCATAGGACTGTCTACAAAAGGGCCAATGTCACTTCAGAAAATATCAAACTAAGTATGAAGATTTCAGAGGACTGAAACCAAGAGGGACAATATCACTTCAGGAAAACTTCAACCAAGCTTGAAATTCACAGAGGACTGATGCCAAATGAGTTAGTGTCACTTCAGAAAAAAAATACTCTTGATAGCCATTTTCGACTACCTTCCAACAAGAGGGAACAACCTGGTCCGAGGTTCTTAAATTTAACCCCAACCATTTGGAATAAATTCCCCTAACTGGTTTAGAGGCTCTGTGGGCCTTCGATTCCCTTCTTGCAAAGAAATAAATCTTAAAATTCTAAGTAACCTACCAACTAAATCCAACAAGTTAGTGCAAGAGCTATGATACAAGTTAGTCTCTATTAATCCTATATGTTAATGAAATCAATCAAAGTTTTGAGTCAACAATCTAATCTAAGTGTTAATATGGTATAATACATGGACTGAAATCGAATAAAATGCTTATAGTTAATTGTCCTAGTAATATACAACAAATAGTACAGGAAGATAGATAGGTCAGAGCATATATAACTGACACCAAGAATAAAATGAAATCTGTTTATACAATTTTCAATAAAATATTATTGAAATATAAAATGCAATTAAAGAAAATAAAGTCTACATATAAGTTATAACCCAGATGTGTTAAACAAAGACAAAAGTTGGCTGCAGAAAGATAAGCTTCATATCTAGTGGATCAGGACAGAGTAGTCTAGTTCTCATTAAATATTTCACATCGAGAATGCATGAGGTACTTAAATAATCAATTCTGATTTTTAGTATTAGCTTGTTCAAGATTGTACAAAAGGGGGAACTTATAACAATCCCTGTAATGATAATATACTTAGTGTTATGAAATAGTTCAATAACATGAGAAGCTACAAATAAATAAAATGATTATTACAGTTCAATGCATTGATTCAACTGAATAAGAAAACATTGTCAAATCATATAAAAACTAGGAATTAATTCACAAGCATTCATATTTAAGTAATGCTCAAGTAAAAACTTGCCTTGAGATACAGATCATCAAAGGCAAAGTTGGACCAATTATGATTATCAATTGAATCGATGTAGAGGAAAGATGAGAATTAAAGTAATTTCTCTTTGTTAGAATAAAATCACCGAAAAGAACAATTTCATTTCTCAATGGAATCCTAGAACCAGATCATAGATATACCAAGAGAAACACACAGTAATAATAGACATAGATATACCAAGAGAAAAACAGTAATAATAGACATAGATATAACACATGTCTATTATTTAAAGGAACGAAATGTTGGATCATGTTGTCATTGATGCCAATGGTTTGATTGATTGATGTCATTGATTGATGTCATTGATTGATTTCAAGTGATTGATTGATGTCAAAGGATTGATTGACTGATGATTTATGTAATATAATATGTATTGTCCTTGATGAGAATGCATAGATGAAGATGGATCAATGAGTTGTCATTGATACATG
>SNQJ01S0185846.1:0-18679 GCA_010110895.2 Picea sitchensis | reverse complement strand
TTATAAGGAAATGGTATGTTCCTCAATGGTTATGTTGTATTGTGACATACATGAAGCATTGGGTTATGCTGCAAGGATTATATCAACATAACCATGACGAACATGGGAAGACTATGGTTGCCCAAGATTGAATATGGTAGCTTATGGGTGTCGATGTCACTATGGTGGAGCAATGTTGGCTAAGGTTGAGTATGGTTATGTTACATTGAGACATTTATGTTGATTGAGTTATGTCAAATTTCTATGTTCCCGGTTATGTCACAATGTGACATTCCAGAAGGGGTTGCTTCATTTGGGACAGACCAATTGGTTATGTCACATTGTGAAGTTCATATTTTTTTACTAATGTCAAATTGTACGTTTGTCACTGGTTTTTGTCAAATTGTGATGTTCATGAAGGGTTATATAACATTGTGGCACGAAAAAGTTTATAGTATGGTTGAGATAAATTTTATAAAATGTTGTCACATTTTAAGAGCAATAAATAATAGGATGAGTTAAAGAAAATGACACTTTTTGACATTTATAAGCAAGCATATCCTTGAATCGAATGTTAATGTTATTTTGTAACAAGAGCATTTAACAACAATATTTGAAGAGGTCCACTATAAAACACTGTGATATAGTGGTGATTTAAAAGTAAATAATTGATTGCCATTAACTTAATATTATTTGAGAGACGTGAACGAAAATAATGTTTGAAGTTGGTCTCGTAGTTTACTTTGAACAATATGTCACATGGCCACATTTAGAGAGCAATAATTTTATGAGGTTGACATCAATATTTGTGACATACAAGAGGATGCCATTAAATTAATGTGTAAAAAATTGAGAGATTATGTTTCACTTTCATAAATTAAGAGGTAAACATTAATATTAATCTATATTGTGACATTTTAAATGTAATAAGATGAATAGCTTGAACATAATGAACTGTATCAACATTTTTTGTCTTGCTTCAAACATAATGATTCATATCAACATTTATTGTCTTGCCTTTCCATTTAAGAATAAACTATTCATCAAAACTTAATACTGTTTAAGATTAAACTATTCATAAAACTAATATAACATCAATTATATTCAAATTTTATAATTAATGATGTTTACTACTACGAAGTTTTAAATGCAATGATGTTTATTGCTACTATGAATATTTAAATTCACTATTTCCTCAACCATTATATTTATTGTTTCATCAATATCAATTAACATTATATTTATGTAACATTATCAACATTAATGTAACATTATTAACTTTAATGTAACACCATTAATGTAACATTATTAACGTTAATGTAACACTAATATTAACATTAATATCAATGCAACATTAACATTAACATTAATGTAACATTAATATTAACATTAACATTAATGCAACATTAACATTAACATTAATGTAACATTAATAACATTATTTATGGGCATCACATTGCAATGTTCGTGTAGGAATATGCTGGGTTTGGTCACATTGCAACATTACACCACATAGCCCGTTAGTTTATGGTTATCTAAACTAGAGAAAGTCCTTACAAGTTATGTTAAAGTGAGATGTTCGAGAATGGTGATGTTTCATTATGATATTCAGCCAGGTTGGCTTATAAGGAAATGATATGTTCCTCAATGGTTATGTTGCATTGTGACATACATGAAGCATTAGGTTCTGTTGCAAGACTTATATCAACATAACCATGGCTAACATGGGAAGACTATAGTAGCCCATGGGTGCCGATGTCACTATGGTGTAGCAATGTTCGCTAAGGTTGAGTATGGATATGTTACATTGAGATGTTTATGTTGATTGAGTTATCTAAAGTTTCTATGTTCCTGGTATGCCACAGTGCGACTTTCCATAAGGGGTTGATTCATTTGGGACATTCCAATTGGTTATGTCACATTGTGAAGTTCAATTTTTTTAACTAATGTCAAATTATATGTTTGTCACTGGATTTTGTCAAATTGCGATGTTCATGAAGGGTTATATAAATTTATGTTTTTCCTTCAGGGTTATATTGCGGCACAAGGAAGTTTATAGTATGATCAAGATAAATTTTATAAAAAATTGTCAAATTTTAAGAGCAATAAAATAGGAGGATGAGTTAAAAAAAATGGTCCACATTGTGACAATTATAAGAAAGCATATCGTTGAATTGAATGTTAATGTTATTGCATAATGAGAGACTTTAATATTAATATTTGAATAGGTTTACTATAAAACAATGTGATACAGTGGTGATTTAAAAGTAAAAAAAATTGATTGCCATTAACTTAATATTATTTGGGAGACGTGAAGAGAAATATATGTTATCTTTGAAGTTGGTCTTGTAGTTTAATTTGAATAGTATGTCACATGGCCACATTTAGAGAGTAATAATTTTATGAGGTGTACATCAATATTTGTGACATACAAGATGATGACATTAAATTAAAGAGAAAAAATCCGAGAGATTATGTTTCACTTTCATAAATTAAGAGGTAAACATTAATATTAAGCCATATTATGACATTTAAAATGTAATAAAATGAATAAATTGAATGGAATTAACCATATCAACATTTATTGTGTTGCCTTTCTATTTAAAAAATAAACTATTCATCAAAACTTTATACTGTTTGAGAATAAACTATTCACCAAACCAATATAACATTAATTATATTCAAACTATATAATTAATGATGTTTATTGCTAATATGAAGATTTAAATGCAATGCTGTTTATCGCTGTTATGAAGATTTAAATTCACTATTTTCTCAACCATTATATTTATTGTTTCATCAATATCAATATCAATTAAAATTATATTAATGTAACATTATTAACTTTAATGTAGCATCATTAATGTAACATTATTAACTTTAATATCGCATCATTCATGTAACATTATTAACATTTTTTTGACAGAAATGATTATGGGTTTTTATTAAAAAGAGGGATGTCCATGGGAAAAACATCCATGAGGTACAAAAATTCAAAATGGCCATAGGGCTTGTTAGGGACCTAACCTCCCTAACCCCTCACATAGATAGAATAATATATTTTTCATGTAATAAAGGCAGTCATTAGTTAAACAGGTCTATTTAATAAATATGAACAAGTCAATGTAAGAAGACCTAATATAAGCTTTCACTTCTAGAAAGATCTTCCTCGAGAATGTTATTTAGAAGATAGAATTAGTATAAATAAGAGTAGGAGACATGATAAAGCTTTGTCTTGAGAATCATTGTAATAGAGTGTTGCTCTGCTGGAGGTTTACCCCTCGAAGAGGAAAGTGAACATTGCTCCCATTTCAATAAAGGTATTTTTTTGTGTGTTATTCTCTACATTCTGTTGTTATGTTGGTAATTTCTGCTATATTCCTGTTTTTGCTTAAGATCACATATCTAGGTGCATAAAAAGTGGTATTAGAGCACTTTCCTTAGCATAAATTGTGGGTTATTTTATTTATTTATTTATTTATTTTTCAGGGTAGAGATGTGTTCCAACGTCTTTGAACTACATTGATATGTCGTTCAACTCATAAATCCGCGGTCGGGGAAGCATACACGTAGAAAATACAATAGGTTTTTAAGCTCACATTGATGGACACCTTTGTAACCCCTATAGGTACACTTTCGAGTGGTAGCGCATAAGACAACACATGTATATGGATTTTCACTTCCAAGTAACTCTGGTATATTGGGATCCCTCCTAGGTATCTTGAAACCAACCACAAATCAACTGATTGACCGCTTGACTGCTATAGTGCCACCAAGAACAACACTTGAGATGATACTCTCTAGTACTTGGGTAATCAGGTAGTAAAACTAAGGGTATGATCTAGCCTCCTTATTTGATTCCCTAAGATATTGGGCCGAGTACTACTGTTCAAACCCACACATATATCAAAGAGCTATTGATCCAGATTATTTTTCAGCACGAAATGAGAGCGGAGATATAATAAAGAAATGCACAGAGATATCACAAATATCCAATAATATAAATGAAATGTATCAGAGATGCAACCATAAACACAAATATACAGTAATACACAATTTATATTAATGAAAGAAATGTACAGAGATTGTAAAAATACAGAGTGAAAGACTCGCTAGAATGGTGACAACTTATCTCTGAGAAGAGATGTGATGACTACTCACATTCACAAAAATATGATTATTACAATGAGGCTCCAAAGGCCTTTTTAACATAAGTAAAATCCAAAACCCTAACCCCAGAAGATGAAAATCCAAAAGGTTTGCGGGCCCCGATGGGGGTAATTGATACGTCAACTTCCCGGGGGCGTAAATTTTGCATACGATCTCTGTTTGGGGTGCTCGATACATTGTTAGAAATATCTATCCGAGGACTAGAACTACTAACAATGAATATGAAGTCCGAAACATACTCATTTTGGCTAGAGGTTTGATGTCCAAAAAACGTCGTTTAGGGCCTCAAAACGGCTCTGGAAGTTCAGGACCTGAAAAACTACCAAAAATAATAAATTACCAAAATTGCCAGAAAACTATTTTTAGCCACTTGAAAAAGGTGGGTGGCCACCGATATCCACCTGGATCAATAATCCTTCCCTAGGAAATAATTATCTCCATTTCATTGAGTGCCCGGGGGAGAGGGAAAAGCGTTTGCTGAATCTACATCTTGATGAGCTGCTTGCCTTGTTGGAAAAGTTGCCCTGCTTAGCTTATTGAAGGTTGTCACAAACATGTGGCTGGAAGGGTTGGACCTTTTTAACCAGTCTGGCTACGTGAGATGCCTGTGTGCGGAAGGAATATTTACACTTTGCTACAATATTTTTGACCTGCTTCTGTTGGATAGAAGGTGCTTGGGCTGAGGATGTAGTGGTTGCAGTATCCTTCTGTTCACCTTTTGAACAGATTGTGAAAAGATGAATTTTGTAGTATGAGATACTATCTTGCAACACTGTTTAGGTGGAACAATATTCCGAACTACCTCTGGTATTCTGTAGATATGACCCCCCAGAGAAACAATGACACTGCGGGGTTGAGACTCACAAACAACATGGCGCTTCCACATATATGGTTGGACCAAGAGAACATCACATACATCCAGTGGGGAAACATCACATAATACCTCATCCTGGAAGGGTTGGATGCCATATGACAATCGACACTGTTGGCTGACATGGAGATCTCGTCCCTGGCGAAGCCACCTGATGTGGTATGGCTGCGAGTGTGGTGTTGTTGACGATCCAAACTATTTGAAGACCTTTGCTGAGATGAGGTTCTTTTGGCTTCCGCTATCAACAATAAAATGCAATAGGGTCCCCTTCACCCACATTTGTGAATGAAAAAGGCGCCCCCCCTCTTCAGGATCTGTTGGTTCTTCTGGTTGAATTGATACGGTCACGACAATAGCAGTGGGGTCTGCGTCGATGATCTGTCTTTTACCAGTATTTTCAGAATCAGATTCCGAATCAGGGTTCAACTCCTTGTCTTTGATCTTGACCATCAATGACTGTTTTGAGCGACATTCATCGGTGTTGTGCTAGGGGATTTTGTGGAAATCACACCATTTTCTAGTGTCCTTCTTTGTCTTCCTATTACCCTTATTTTCCTGTGGCTTGGACTGGTTTTTAGGAGAATTTTTGTTAGGATCATCTTTATCATACTTTGGTTGTTGCAGATTTGCAAACCCAAACTCCCATTTGTTTTGGTGCTTAAATTTTTTCTTGATTTTAACAACATATCGATAAGCAACATTGAGTGATGAGATGTCCATAAAATCTATTTCAGTTTGGATGTATCTATGTAGAGCCCCATAGTATTTTAGAACCAAATGGCATTTAGAGTCTTTGATACCCATCTTGGTGCGCAAGGTGTGGAAGATATTGGTGAAATCCAGAACTACTTGGCCCCTCTCTTTCTGCAGTGTGGTCCATCTCATGTACTAGTCCTCATAGTTTCCAACAGGGTAATATTGTTCCTTTACCACATCCACAAAAAAATCCCAAGTGGGCTCGACCCCATATATTCCAAAATCCTCCGTGGAACTTTGCTCCCAGTAAGTTTCCCACCAATGTTTGACATGGGGGAGAGCTTTAAGGAGTGCGAAGGTGATCTTTTCCATGTCGGAAAAATTATGAACAAAGAAAAAACCTTCTAACAGATTTAACCATTTGTCTAGGGCATCTGCATCTATCTGACCTTCAGATACAGGAATATAAAAATTAACCTATACCTTGAAAGGAGAGGTGCTTCCAAAGTGGCTGTTTGATGAAGATGCACCTGATGCTATCGACATGCGTTGAAGGATGTGGGAAAAATTCTCCATTATTTCGTCCCTCTATCGCGTGAGGGATTGCTCAATCAATAGATTGATAGGATCGTCTGCTCCATCGTTTTTATTTTCTTCCACCATGGAGGGTTTCTTGGGCATGCGAGAGTGATTGTCTTCAAGAGAGACAAGCTAGAACCACGTCGGGGACATGCACTGAAAAAACAATCAAGAACAACCTGCTCTGATACCACTGATCCATATTATTTTTCGGCACGAAATGAGAGCGAAGATATAATAAAGAAATGCACAACGATATTAGAGATATCCAATAATATAACAAAAATGTATCAGAGATGCAACCATAAACAAAAAGATACAATAATGCACGATTTCTATTAATGAAAGAAATGTACAGAGACTGTAAAAATATAGAGTGAAAGACTCACTAGAATGGTGGCATCTTATCTTTGAGAAGAGCTATGACGGCTACTCGCATTTGCAAGAAGATGATTATTACAATGAGGCTCCAAAGGCCTTTTTAACATAAGTAAAATTGAAAACCCTAACCCTGGAAGATGAAAATCGAAAAGGTTTGCGGGCCCCGATGGGGGTAGTTGATACGTCAACTTCTCGGGGGTGTAAATTTTGCATACGATATCCATTTGGGGTGCTCGATACATCATTAGAAAGATCTATCCGAGGAATACAACTGCTGAGAACGAATATCAAGCCCCAAATAGAGTCATATTTTCCGGATGTTTGATGCCCAAAAAGCGTCGTTTAGGGCCTCAAAATGGCTCCAAAAGTTCAGGACCCGAAAAACTGCCAAAAATAGTAAATTACCAAAATTGCCAGAAAACTGTTTTGAGCTAGTTGGAAAATATGAGATGAGATGATACTCTCTAGTACTTGGGTAATCAGGTAGTAAAAATAAGGGCATGATCTAGCCTCCTTAGTTGATTCCCTAATATATTGGGCCAAGTACTACTGTTCAAACCCGCACATATATCAAAGAGCTATTGATCCAGATTATTTTTCGGCATGAAATGAGAGCGGAGATATAATAAATAAATGCACAGAGATATCACAAATATCCGATAATATAACTGAAATGTATCAGAGATGCAACCATAAACACAAATATACAGTAATACACAATTTCTATTAATGAAAGAAATGTACAGAGATTGTAAAAATACAGAGTGAAAGACTTGCTAGAATGGTGACAACTTATCTCTGAGAAGAGATGTGATGACTACTCGCATTCAAAAAAATATGATTATTACAATGAGGCTCCAAAGGCCTTTTTANCCCCGATGGGGGTAGTTGATACGTCAACTTCCCGGGGGCGTAAATTTTACATACGATCTCCATTTGGGGCGCTCGATACATTGTTAGAAATATCTATCCGAGGACTAGAACTACTAACAATGAATATGAAGTCCGAAACATACTCATTTTCGCTAGAGGTTTGATGCCCAAAAAACGTCGTTTAGGGCCTCAAAACGGCTCTGGAAGTTCAGGACCTGAAAAACTACCAAAAATAATAAATTACCAAAATTGCCAGAAAACTATTTTTAGCCACTTGGAAAAGGTGGGTGGCCACCGATATCCACCTGGATCAATAATCCCTCCCTAGGAAGCAATTATCTCCATTTCGTTGAGTGCCCGGGGGAGAGGGAAAAGCGTTTGTTGAATCTACATCTTGATGAGCTGCTTGCCTTGTTGGAGAAGTTGCCCTGCTTAGCTTATTGAAGGTTGTCACAAACATGTGGCTGGAAGGGTTGGACCTTTTTAACTAGTCTGGCTATGTGATATGCCTGTGTGCGGAAGGAATATTTACACTTTGCTACAATATTTTTGACCCGCTTCTATTGGATAGAAGGTGCTTGGGCTGAGGATGTAGTGGTTGCAGTATCCTTCTGTTCACCTTTTGAACAGATTGTGAAGAAGCTGAATTTTGTAGTATGAGATACTATCTTGCGACACTGTTTAGGTGGAATAGTAGTCCGAACTACCTCTGGTATTCTGTAGATATGACCCCCCAGAGAAACAATGACACTGCGGGGTTGAGACTCACAAACAACATGGCGCTTCCACATATATGGTTGGACCAAGAGAACATCACATACATCCAGTGGGGAAACATCACATAATAATTCATCCTTGAAGGGTTGGATGCCGTATGACAATCGACACTGTTGGCTGACATGGAGATCTTGTCCCTGGCGAAGCCACCCGATGTGGTATGGCTGCGAGTGTGGTGTTGTTGACAATCCCAACTATTTGAAGAACTTTGCTGAGATGAGGTTCTTCTGGCTTCTGCTATCAACAATAAAATGCAACAGGGTCCCCTTCACCCACATTTGTGAATGAAAATGGTGCCCCCCCTCTTCAGGATCTGTTGGTTCTTCTGGTTGAATTGATACGATCACGACAATAGCAGTGGGGTCTGCATCGATGATCTGTCTTTTACCTGTATTTTCAGAATCAGATTCCGAATCAGGGTTCAACTCCTTGTCTTTGATCTCGACCATCAATGACTGTTTTGAGTGACATTCATCGGTGTTGTGCTAGGGGCTTTTGTGGAAATCACACCATTTTCTGGTGTCCTTCTTTGTCTTCCTGTTACCCTTATTTTCTTGTGGCTTGGACTAGTTTTTAGGAGACTTTTTGTTAGGATCGTCTTTATCATACTTTGGTTGTTGCAGATTTGCAAACCCAAACTCCCATTTGTTTTGGTGCTTAAATTTTTGCTTGATTTTAACAACATATTGATAAGCAACATTGAGTGATGAGATGTCCATAAAATCTATTTCAGTTTGGATGTATCTATGTAGAGCCCCACCGTATTTTAGAACCAAATGGAATTTAGAGTCTTTGATACCCATCTTGGTGCGCAAGGTGTGGAAGATATTGGTGAAATCCAGAACTACTTGGCCCCTCTCTTTCTGCAGTGTGGTCCATCTCATGTACTAGTCCTCATAGTTTCCAAGAGGGTAATATTGTTCCTTTACCACATCCACAAAAAAATCCCAAGTGGGCTCGACCCCATATATTCCAAAATCCTCCATGGAAATTTTCTCCCAGTAAGTTTCCCACCAATGTTTGACATGGGGGAGAGCTTTAAGGAGTGTGGAGGTGATCTTTTCCATGTCAGAAAAATTATGAACAAAGAAATAACCTTCTAACAGATTTAACTATTTGTCTAGGGCATCTGCATCTATCTGACCTTCAGATACATGAATATAAAAATTAACCTGTACCTTGAAAGGAGAGGTGCTTCCAAAGTGGTTGTTTGATGAAGATGCACCTGATGCTATCGACAGGCGTTGAAGGATGTGGGAAAAATTCTCCATCATTTCGTCCCTCTATCGTGTGAGAGATTGCTCAATCAATAGATTGATAGGATCGTCTGCTCCATCGTTTTTTTTTTCTTCCACCATGGAGGGTTTCTTGGGCATGCGAGAGCGATTGTCTTCAAGAGTGACAAGCTAGAACCGCGTCGGGGACATGCACTGAAAAAACAATCAAGAACAACCTGCTCTGATACCACTGATCCATATTATTTTTCGGCACAAAATGAGAGCGAAGATATAATAAAGAAATGCACAACGATATTGCAGATATCCAATAATATAACAAAAATGTATCAGAGATGCAACCATAAACACAAAGATACAATAATGCACGATTTCTATTAATGAAAGAAATGTACAGAGACTGTAAAAATACAGAGTGAAAGACTCGCTAGAATGGTGGCATCTTATCTTTGAGAAGAGATGTGACGGCTACTCGCATTAGCAAGAAGATGATTATTACAATGAGGCTTCAAAGGCCTTTTTAACAGAAGTAAAATTGAAAACCCTAACCCTGGAAGATGAAAATCGAAAAGGTTTGCGGGCCCCGATGGGGGTAGTTGATACGTCAACTTCTCGGGGGTGTAATTTTTTCATACGATATCCATTTGGGGCGCTCGATACATCATTAGAAAGATCTATCTGAGGACTACAACTGCTGAGAACGAATATCAAGCCCAAAACAGAGTCATATTCACTGGATGTTTGATTCCCAAAGAACATCGTTTAGGGCCTCAAAACGGCTCCAAAAGTTCAGGACCCGAAAAACTGCCAAAAATAGTAAATTACCAAAATTGCCAGAAAACTGTTTTGAGCTAGTTGGAAAATATGAGTGGCTATCGATATCCACCTGGATCAGCTATAGCATAGGGAAAATCCTTGTCTATAGGCACCCTGAAAAACCTAACCCTTGGGACGAAAACTGATTCAGATTTATGAGCAGAACGAAATGAAACCACCGATTTATAATATTAACATAGAGACATAGTGAAGAATAATAGATATACATTAAAACTTGAATTCTATTAAATAAGAAATATGTTGAAAATTGTAAAATGCATACTGAAAACAAGCTTGTTAGGATGGTGGCAGCTTATCTCTTAGAAGAGATGTGATGACTACGCTCATTCACAAGAACATGAGTACAATGAGGCTCTGAAGGCATTTTTACAATAAAAATGAATGCCAAAACACTAGACATCCAAAAACCCGACCCTAGGAGATGAAGCACCAAAATTCATGTGGGCCCCGTTGTGGTAAGTTAGTACATCAACTTCCCGAGGTCGTAACTTTTGCATACGATCTCCATTGAGGGCACACAATAGCTTGTTGGAAAGGCATTGGTGAGGAGATTCATTTAGGGGGATCAATAAAAACCTCTAATTATCATTGAGGTTCCCGATTGTGAAAAAAAATGGCCTGGGCCCTCAAAATGGCCCCAGAAGTTTGGAAACCAAAAAAATGCTAAAAATAGTAAGTTGCCAAAAAACTGTTTTGATCAAGTTGGAAAAGGTGGGTGGAAACTAATATCCTCCTGGATCAACTGGATCAATCCTCCCCCATTATGAAACAATTATCTCCATTACATTGAGTTCCCCCATTAGATGAGGAAATTGCTGCTAAATTTGGCCCTGGGTGAACCACTTTCCTTGGTGCAGGAGCTACCCTGCTTTGACAACTTGATAAAGATGGATCCTATGCCGGCGAGTGACCTTGAACTATATGTCCATGATTTGATCAGTGTATGACTATTCCATGCGGTTAGGGTTGAGTAACTCATGGATGATTTTAGGGGCTAAATTTCACTCATGGGCTAATTTTCGCTCATGGAATAATTTTCCATGGTTTTCCCAAAAACAAGGTTCACTATTTTAAAAATGATTCACCCAAATTCTTTAGGATAAAATTATTTTACCTTAAAAATCGCCAAAATTTTATAAAAACTATATAAAATACTTAGAAATTTGAATATTTTTACAAAAATATCGCCAAACATTTATAGTTGGCATATGAAGGATTAGTAAGATTCGCCAAAGTTTATACATTTTAAAATAAATTTCCATCCTTAAAATCATCCCTGGTTGAGTTCCATTGGTGTCAACTGTTCTGCTATATTCGAGTTGTCCAATAATGGTGGAAAATAAGGCCGGCGAAGGTCCACATTGAACACTGGGTGCAATCCAAGGAAGGGGGGAAGGTTGATATAGAAAGATTTGTCACCCACAACCTTGATGATGTTGTAAGGTCCATACCAAAGTGGATTAAGCTTCTGATGAGGCCCTGTAAGGCATTCTTTCTGCAAGTGAAACCAAAGTTTTTCTCCCATCTGAAACTGGTGCGACACCCAGTGTTGATCATGACACTTATAGTATTTGGAAATGGAATTATATAAAATATGATGAACCTATTGGAGGATGTGCTGGATGCCCTCAATGAAACAAGTGGATTTTTCAGCTCCAGTTGGAGAATTCGAGGAGTCTTTTTGGGTGGATTTAAGGGGTAGTGCAACATCCATGGGACCCAATGGTTGAAATCCAAACCCCACCTGAAAGGGGTTGTGGCCGGTTGAGCTATGTATGGCTCTAGTGTAGCTGTGCTGAACATAGGGGAGAATCTCATCCCAGGTGCGGGGGTTCTTAGAATTGTACATGCGTAGGATGGGGCACAATCATCCGTTTGACGACCTCGGTTTGGCCATCCATATGGGGGTTATAGGCAGTGGACTTGGTGAGATTGGTGTGAAACAATCACCATAGGCTCCACCAGAATGTGCTGAGGAACTCGTTGTCCCAATATGAGATAATGGTTTGTGGGATCCCAAAGTGTACCCACCCTCGATCAAAGAACAGATTAGCAGTGGCCTCCACTGTGATGCTCTTATTGTAGGCGACCAAAATCGCCATCTTGAAAAAGTGATCAACAACCACAAAAATAGAGTCATGTCCCCGCTTGGTGGATGAAAGGCCCGACATGTAGTCTATTGGGATGGATTCCTTGGGCCCGTCGAGAGTAGACAAAAGGAGTGTACATGCCTTGTTTCTTAGTGGCCGATTTGGAAATAATGCAGGAAGTGCAGGACCAAATATACTTGTTGAAATCTTGTCTAAGTTTCGACCAGTAGAAATTTCGCAGAAACATTGCCACTATCTTTTCCACGCCGAAGTGTCCTGCCACCCGACTTTAGTGGGATTCCCAAATAAACTTCTCTCGCTCGCTTGATGGAATGAAAAGATGGTGTTGGAACAGGGGTAGACCTAGGGTTCAATGCTTCAACAATGCACCAACAAAACCCTAACTACCGACCCTTTCGGCAACACCTGCAAAGCAGATGAAGTCTCACCTGAGGTAGAGGTAGGGGGGTTGTAGGAATCAAGTTCCTACAACCTATATGGGACACAGATATGTGATCACAATACTTAACAGAGAGCTTAGGAATTAACATTCATTAGTCTTTGACCCTTATTCACATCGCAGGTAAAAACCCTAATTACATGACAATGCAGTATTAATCAAGATCTAACCACATCTAACCATTCAAGACATAACATCAAAGTGGATCTAAAATTCATTCATATTATTAAGCATTAAGCTACTACATCAGATTCTTCTAACATACATAAATATTACATCACTAAGCATAAATCACATCAATAACATATTAACCACATCGCACAAAGTAATCACAACACAGGATATACACGGTTCACCCCCAGCGTGGGGCTACGTCCACAAAATCTTCTTCTCTTTTATTAGCTTCTTCTAATATTCTTATATGCACAGAGCCACAAAGCCAACTCCGCATAGGATAGGAGATCTGCGCACACCTTGCCAGATCCTCCTTCCTCGAGTTAGGTCCAAGAACCAAGAATTTACATAGTATACGCACAAAGTCTCTTACAATCACTTGCACTTAGCTCTACAAGTCTTAACACACAGTATGCACAAAGCATTGACAACTATTTTCACTTAGCACATTGGCCTACTAGGTCTTGAGCTCAAAATATATCTCCTTCATACATTGACTAGCTACGTATTTGTACATTACAAAACAGGCCTAAACATGGTTAAAGCCATGGGATGAAATCCCATACCTGTTACATAAACCCTAAACCCAAAAAACCATCAAAAGGGGGCGAGATCCTGCGATCTCTGCTTCGCCCGGGTGCTCTGTCTTCGACCAGCCTAACGAAGTCACAAAAATGGTCAAACACGACCAAGGTTCTCCAAAACTTGGTCGAGGGCCAACATTCCCCAAACACTCACCTGTGACTCGTCCTGAGTCACTTTGATCTAGGCAATTCTACTTCGAAGGTCTCGAGCTGTCTCGACTTGTTGTTTCTCTAGAGCCTCCTGCTCGATGAAATCCTGAATGACTGATTTGATGACAGGTCCTTCCAAGCACTGTTCCACTGTGGTGACCACTTGTTCCAGCTGTGCACCTTGTCCCTTGATCTCTTCAAAGAGTGTGTAGGCTTCATCCTGTACCGGCTGGAGTCTCTGGGTTAGTTCCATGACTTTACTCTAGATGGCATGGACCTGCTACTGAACTACGCGCTATTCTTGTGACCTTTTCATCTTCTAAACCGCTGAAAGGAGTTTCAGCTGCGCTTGCACCGTCAATGCTTGTTTATTTTCCTCCTAGAGATGTGCTTCTAATGTTCTCATTTATGGGTCCTCTGCAAGGTGCTCATAGGTATGCACACTTCAGTTACTGAGTTTCTTGCATTCTAACACCAAATCCTTGATTCTTTTGACTGTGCTCTAAGCATTTTATTCCCTATGATCTCGCACTTCCTGTGGAGTGCTTAACACTGCTTGCAATTCCAGTTCTGCTACTCTTTCTTGGAGCTGCTAAATGGATTCAGTGAGCTTCCCCACTTGGCTCTCAGCTGTCTCTTCTTCCATTGGTGCCAATCTCGGCATGGAGCGAAGTGCTCGAGTGACTGCTTCTCTAATGCCAATCTACTTCATGAGAAACTTATATTTTTCTCTCTGGATCTACTCTCTGTCCTCTTCAAACTTTTCTCAGAGGTCATCCTTCTCTTGCTTCGCAACTCGAATTTATTCTAGGGATTCCTCCTTTGCTTGCTTCAAGGCCTTTGTGGCTTGTTCTTTTTCCTCCTGTACTTGATGAAGGCGATCCTCTGTCACATCTACTAATCTGCGTAGTTGGGCAGGCTCATCTCCTACTTCTATACCCCCTGATGACAACGATGCAGTAGACACTTCACAGCTCGAGTAGAGAGCCTGCTGTACCCATTTTATCTCCACCTCGATCCTGTCATACATTGTCTCATGTTTGGCTTCATTTCACTGCAAAATGTCCTCTGAGGTATCTGATACAACTGCGATGAGGAGGTCAATATCATCCACCGCAAGTACAGTTTGTAATTGAGGCTTATTGGCTCATGAATTTTTCCACATTGAGGGTTTCTTTGGAGAAATATTTCTTTTCTTTGACGTCTTAGCCTCTGTAAGGGGATATTTAGGCGGTGTCACTTCGCCTTGTTCCTGCTTGTTTTCCTCCCCTTCCTCTTCTTGGTTTAATTCGTCATCTCCTCCTCCTCTAGGTGACTCCAATGTAGTTTTCTCCGATGCACTATTTATTTCCTGCACATCTTCCTTATTCTTTTTCTTCCTTGCATTGCTCGGTCCATAATATTATTCTCGGGTGACCACATGACTTCCAATGATATCAGGGTTAGAGAGCTCTGTCTTCTCGACTGGTATAAGGAATTTAGCTGGACATTCCTTAGTTATATCCTCTATGTATTCATTAGTTAATTTATAGTACGACTGCATCTCCTCATTGGTTTGATCCCTGCGCACAATGATATAAATGAGGTTCCTGTCTGCGTAGAACTTCGCTAGTGCCTTGAACTGATGGAGTGTATTTAGAGTCATTCGGGGGAATGAATCAATGGCTTGCATGAGCTGTAAGTAGTAAGTTTGGAAGACAATGTTCGACTGCCACTACTTCGCTATATCACTCGAGTACAACAAGGTTGTGAAACTCATGACCATTGGTTTAGATGGCTCAACTTCCGGGAAGGTTTCTCCCTCCGACATCTCCCAAGAAACAAAGGAAATGAGGATCAACAACCATTTGAAGTGAAACTCATAGCCATGGTCCTGTGCTTCTCAACAATCCCGCTCCAAATGGTTGATGAGGTAGCTCACCCAGTTCATCTTCATTTCTTCAACACACTTTCCTATGAGGTCGACGACGAACCCTGTGACCTGCATTGGTCTATTCTTCCTGATGAGCTTGCCTGCTATCGGCTGACAAGCTAGGTGCAATGCACCATTTTGGATGGAGGCTACCTTGTATCCCCACTTCCCTTTCTCCACATTGCCATAGGTGTCCTTTATTTTCTATGCCAAGGCGCGATCTGCAGCCTTCCCTTGGTAAAAATATCGAGGGTCCAGTCCCTACATGCTCAATCCAGTGATCCGGTGGATCAACATTGGATCTACAGTGATGTGCCTATCCAATCAAATGTACCCTCCATGGAATCATGATAGGAGGATTTCAACACACTCGTTAACCTCCTGATGTCTGCCGAAGTGTGGTATCTTCATCACATTAAGGATTGTTGATCTCGCGATGTCCATGGTCCATGGATGGGGGACTATATTCAAATTCTTCCTTGTTTTCTTTGTCAATTAGTTATGTGGTGCAAGAATTCCATAATTCTTGCGGTCTCCTAAGTTGAAATCACTGATCTTGAGCATCAGAATCTATCCCAACTGTGGTCCAACTGCACGTATCCCCTTCAGGAGGTACGCAATGATCAGTGTATAGTTGAAATATCTCGAGATGCTGTCACAATTAACAATACCAAATAGAGGCGGGATATAGTCGGGCAAGACCGATGGAATGAGCTTCACATTCGCCAGGTCATCGCAGTGCTTACTTATTTTCTCTATTGCAGTTCAGGATGGCTGTTGGGTTACGAAAAATGTATAAATATCTTCCTTTTTCCCACAGTTCATGATATGATTTTGATTGATTCTTCAGATAGTTAGGGATAAATAGGAAAGAACATGATTGATATGTCCCTTAGGATTGTTATTGAAGTTTTATTAAATAGATTCTAAATTACGATTGGAATGGTTTGATTTTGTTGCAGAATTGGATAAATAGCTGTCAAAGATAACTAAAGAGATCTTGGCTATGCGCAAGCTATTGGAGGTTGAAGAATTTTTAGGCGTAAAGCAGTTTTGAAGATAATGCATTTTCTATATTGTAACTTTATTATAGTAAAGAAATCCTGAGGATCTTTCGATCCTCAGGAATCAGGATAGCTTGATTTACCCAAACTGTTGTAATATATAAGAGGGTAATAGATCTAGAAAAAAATAAGAAAAAAACACATTCAAGTATTTAGATTCAGAATTGCTCTGCGCAAGCAGTTTTTGTAAATGTTTTACCAACCATGGAATCAATGAAATTTTTGAATGTTTCTATCATTTCTGTGCTCTGAGTTTCTCATAGTAGTACTTCTGAAGACCAATGGCCCCGTCTGAAGGAGCTACTGTCTCATTCTGTAATTGTATCAGTTCAAAGTTTGATTTCTATTTTGTGATTAAGATCTCTTTTACAATAGCCAAGGATAAATGCATAAGTGTGTTAATGATTTTATGATTTTTTGCATATAGAAGATATACATTTCCCTCAAGTATTAATGATTTCCGTTTCTGAATTTGTTGCTTGATAGTTCCTCATATTTTCATCCGCGCTGTTCCTTTTCCTTAGATTTACGATTGTTGTTCCTTTCGGTTAAAGTTACAATAGTTGTTCCTTTCAGTAAAAGTTACATTAGCTATCCCTTCCGATTAGATTATAATTGTTGTTACTTTCCGTAGATAGAGTAATTCATTATTTCCTTTCCAGTAATCAAAATTCATAATTGATAGTTAATTTTGCAAGTCCTTACTTAGATTCAATTACTATTTTCTAGTTAAGTGAATTCAATAGATTAATTAGTTCCTTTCCATTTTAGAGCATCTTAGTAATCAGATTTCAATTCCATTTAGTTCTTAGAATCTTTGGTGAACGTTTGAGGAACTTGATTGTTGATGAACTCAGATTTCGTTTAGCTACACGATTTTAGGTTACCTGCATAGATTTTGTTGATATTCTTGATATAAAAGACGAATCTTCGGGTTGATAAATTAATGTTAAACTAAGGTTGTTTTTAGGACATCTTTAGACCCCAACATTTTTGTGCCATTGCCGAGGAGAATGTCAAAGGTAGTATAGGTTGTGTCTCTGGAGGACTAGGTATTGAAGACGGAAGGTAAGAACCTACTTATGCCAATGCTTACCTCCAGTTGACACGGCTTTGTAGGTTCTTTCTTTTGTTGTTGTGTGAAGTGTGTATGACTAGAAAGAAGGATCTTGAAAAACCAAAACCCCCACCAAAAATTACCAAAACCCAGGGTTCGGTGATCCCTGGAAGAAGCACTTTCATAGATGAAATCATCAAAAAGGGTGAATCTCAAGCTTCAGTCGGACCTAGGAAAGGACCCACCCGAATCCCTCAGGAAGTAGTTTCACCAACTATGACCCACGCTGAGATTCATAGAAAAACTAAAGGGACTGAGTAGAGCTTTCAGAATACAGATCTCCCACCACTCAATCCATTAGAAGAGGGAAGCTCTAATAATCTGGAGGAGGGAATAGGAGAAACTAGCAAGGTTGCCAAGGCATACCCACCATCACCACCTAACCCTAAGTCTCCTGTGAAAGAAGAAGGCATATCCGAAATCCTAGATAAAGGGAGTGCAGTCAAATTCCTTGGAAGACCAAATAATCAAAAATTTCAAACAGAATACCCGGATCAAGAACCTCCTGAAAATTTTTGGCACATTTTCGATCAAATGGCACAACCAAATCAACAAACACCCTAGACCTCCACGCTGGAGTATCCAATAGTTGATCCAATTGCCAATGCCCCCATGAAATCAATCCCCTTACAAAACCTGCTAACCTTCCATGGACTGATTTCAGAAGACCTGGATGCATTCCTATTTGAATTTGATGTCCTATGTAGAGGGTATGATTACACCTATGATC
>SNQJ01S0185845.1:0-18679 GCA_010110895.2 Picea sitchensis | reverse complement strand
AAACATGTGAAGGGGGATGGAATGTACTATACCTAGGGAGGTACCGAATGGGAATGCAGTTATGTGTATTCAATGTAAGGTGGACTAGGCCCACTATATTATTAAATAAGACCCATTATGATAGTTAAATATAATAAATGTGAGAAGACTCTCTAGAAGGTTCCTAGGAGATAGAGAGAGCTATATAAAGAAGTGTAAGCAATGTATTGAAGCATAGTGAAGAATATTGTGATTGTACAAAAAATGATTGTTTGAGGAGTTTTATCCTTCCATAAGGATTAATATATGGTGTTTCCCTACCTCAAGGGTTTTGGTTATTTCTAGTGTTCAATGTTTGGTGAATGGTTTGGTTTATTCATGGTTATTTCTAAAGTATATTTGTAGATCTATTTAGGTACTTTACAATGAGGCTCCCTTGTGTTTGGTGCCTTAGCCATATTCGTTTGGTCATGAAATGACTTGACAGTCACGATAACAGTGCCAAAGTTTGGATGTTGCAGTAGGTGCGAGGAAGTTTCATTCTGAGAGATGGATGGAGTCAACAAAGAAGTTGACCAAGAATTGTTGAATTGAACCTGAAAGGGTATAATGCAGTCCAAGTGACTTGGGTGGTGTTCACTCGCCTTTGGTATGGGACATTATATGAGGCAGAGCACACCTTGGTGACTTGCGGATGATTGTGCGATGACTCATAGATCTGTCAGGGGTCATTGCTTGAGGTTGGCATAAGTATTGGCTCAAACATGCCCAAAACATGGAATTTATTTGAGGTGGCTCATTCTACTTGGAGAACTTTGGATAGTTCATTGGGACATTTGAGGAGTGTAGGAATGTTGGCCACACTTGTTACATATGTTGAGTTGTGGAGAGGTGACTTGACAAAAGGAAGTGAGTTGCGGACTTGCCCTCATTTTGGGGATTCTATAGACAGGCATATTGCATCATGAAGAGATTACTTTGGCATGAGCGTTTCTCTTGCTTTGGGAAACAAGGTTGAGGGTGAAGCCTTACCATTACAAGGAATAGAGAGGAAGATGTAGAAACATGGCTAGGTGACAAAGTAGTGAGGCAAAGGCAGTTTGGATGTGTAGTTCTTGGTGCAGACTGGATAACTATGCAATGGTGGACAATGGAGTCAAGCTTTCGTGGATGAATTTTATTTGAGGTGACTTCATAGTGCAACAAGGTGAAGGGAGAGCTTGCCTTGGTCTAATATTGTTGCACAAATGGACTAAATTGTGGAAGGAAGTCAATGTATGGATGCATCAATAGGTTCAAAGTGCAACACTTATACATTGTGGAGGATCTCCTTGAAAAGATCGGACGATGGTAGAAATGATGAGGCAATGATGGATACTTGCCTTAGTACTTGAAGTAGGATGGAGTGACATATATGTGGACAGAAAAGGCTAAGTTCGGGCATGGAGATGCACATTTCAAGAACTAGACATGATGGTTAGATTAGTTACCCAACTAGTGCAAGACTTGAGGCATGCAATGTGCAAAGACATGACAAAGTTGGTTCAAGTATGGATGCAACAACAAGTTCATAGAAGTTCAACACTTAGACATTTTTGAGGTCACAACATTTGTTCGACAACAACAACAACAATGAAATGGAGAGTGATTGTTTCATAGGGGTAGTGGAAAGTTGGACATTACAAATAAAGATGGGGAAGAGACATATTTCCATCGTAGTGGACATTTTGTTTGCACATAAATTTGGGCAGAGCCATGTGGATGGTTGCATAGGTTGTGGATAATTGTAGTGTGAGTTGGAAACCTGGGGTTTCCAGTGGACTCAGTTACAGTGGAGGCACAAGTTTGGGAAGATACTTGAAGATCGTATATTTTGTGGATGTTGTCAAGGATAATAATGACTTGAGGTGGGGGAGGATGTAAGTGTTGCAGCGCCAAGCCCAGACACGCACACTTCCACCACATACCGAAATGGAAGAAATCAGGCAAGTAGGATGCTCGGTGTGAATGAGGAGACAAAAGTATTCATATAGGGGAGAGTTTGGGTTCCTTGGGCACACAACGTGCCAAGGGGTGACTCCACCCAAGGTGCCTTGCAACATAAGTTAAAAAATGGATGGTTTGATGAAGGGTTGAGGGAAAGAATTGGGTGCTCCACCGATGAATGAAAATCAACTAAGGTATTGGGGGAACACTTAGAGGTGTCATCTTGATTCACCTAAGGGGCGCTTGCACCAAATACGATGAGTCAGTTAGACAGATGGGATGTGTCAATCCAAGAGGCATGTCATTTGATGGGTGCATGGGCTAGATGGGCACACTAGGTCCACAGAGTGGCACAATGGTTGGTTGAGTGTGATGATTCACGAAGGGGCATGACACACCAAAGATACATCACGTTTCACACAAGTGACCCTTGGATTTTGTATAAGATAAATGGTGCACAACCAAAGAAGGAAACTTGGTATAAATTTAAGGAGAGCAAGAAGACCTCTGTAGTTTTGAGGCAAGCGAAGAGGGTGAGCTCCCTCAAGGAACCAAGTCACTCCACATGGGAGTAATTGTGTTTCCTTGAGGTGGATTCGATGAACAGAGTTGGGATAAATTCTCTTGGGCCGATTTTGGGGAAGTCTGGAAATGCAGGTCTATTGGAGGCACGTGCACAGTAGAACCAAAATCTGTGAAGTCTACAGAAATGAAGAGACAACAAGTCTGCAGTTGAGGGCACGTCCGAGGTGCACTACAGGAGGTCACGGAGACGGTTGCGAGAGAGATTCTTGGTGGGATGAATCAATGTATGAGTGTCTTAGTGAGGTGAGGTGAGTCATGTGACCTTGTCGAAGTTGTAAACCAAGTTGATAGTGCTCATATTGTAATGGTTTCACAATAACAAAGACTTAGTAGATTGTTTGGAACGATTCATACCACCCACACTATATCTATGTTTCTCTTGTCTGTTTCATTGTCGTTCTCTTGGTTTCACATGTTCATGGATGTATGCTTAAATAAGACTAAGTGTTAAAGCAGTTAATAAATGTCTAAGTATACAAGAGTTGCAGTAGAGTAGGAGTGTGACTCGTCAGTAGCCTAGAACAAAGTATGGGTACGCTCTAGGTGAAGAGGCGTCGTCTGGACGAAGTATCCTTGGTGTTTCCAAGCATCCAAGCAAGAAACGTCGTGGTTTCACACACCCTCAAGAGGTGCATGATCACAATATTTGGCTAGGCACACGGTGGGGACATGATAGTAACTACATTACACATGAAGATTCAATTTAATTGGACACAAAGTATGTCAAATGAATATGAGGAAATGTTGTTGAACAACATGAATCTCAAGGTGTTATTGAGTATTCATGACCAAAGAAAAGATAAATGTATATTAGGTCTAGAAGATCTTTTTCACAACCCAAAGCCATAGAAGACCTTTAGAAGGGCTTAGTACAAGATATTGAGTAGGGTTTCATGATTACACTTTTTGTGAATGAAGATACACATGGTTATCTATTCTAGATTTCAAAAGTTAAGATGACGAATAAAGAAAATAAAGAAGTTATAAGAATTGAAGTACATTGGTAAGAAATATGTACACACCCATTTAATGGCGTGTACAAGAAAGAGATGGTAGTCAATAAATGAATTAATGAAAGGAGAAAAAAAAGAAAGGATCAAAATATAAATTGTCATCATATTAATATCTTAAAATTGAAGGATGTTGACATACCAATTTATGACATTCATTAATCAAAGAGAGGCATTCTTCACTACAAGACTAGAAATATTATCAAGAGGTTTCTCACACAAGAAATAGTTGCAAGATAGGAATATAGTGAACCTAGTTGTAGATCTATAAGGCTTCTATAATCTAGAATGTTCAGTGTACATGAAGACTCAGATGGTGCAATCATTGATCATAGAGAAGAATATGGGTCATCTACATCTTCATCTAGTAATTCATTTGAAGATAATGTAGATTGTGATGGTGTCTCAAAATCAATCAATGAATTTTCATTATTATATCAGACATTTTATGCATATTTTTTTTTATTAATATGATGTTTGCATAGTAACTTTAATGGAGTATTTGAACTTACATATGATCTTCCATAAAGTTATGAATCATTTCTATGTTTCTTAGCTTATATAATTTGATTATGAATAATATAACAAGATATTTTAGCTTATCCAAAAGAAACAATATTTTTATGAAATAAATTATCTTTAATTCAATGCAATCTTAATTGAACTTTTTATTTATAAGATTAATAAGTAAATAAAAGACAACTTTTAAATTATAGGGTGATATCATCATGTAATTGTTTATTATTTGGTGTTTGGAGTGATGAATTAACTCTAAAGGATTGTTAATTTTACGATTTTGTTTGTAACAAATATATTTGTTTAGGCCATGGTTTAAAAATTTTAGTAATTTTAACCTCAAAGAAAAAAAGGTGCTATTGGTTGGACTGCATTTCAATTTGGGGATGATTTTTTTTTTTCAGTGGCAATAATGTCAATTGTTAAGCCCATGATTTCAAACAAGTTGTAATTTTAACCCTGAAGAAAATAATGTGCCACTAGCAACACCACTTTTTGTTTTGAGGGTTGATTTTAAGATTTTTGTTCAATAACATCAAGGGTTTTTAAGGCCATGATTATATCAAGTTGTAATTTAACCTCAAGAAAAAGATTAATACTAGTAACACCAATTTTCGGTTCTAGAATTGATTTTAATGTTTTTTAATGCAAAAATAAAGATTTTTAGGACTAAAATTCTCATTTTCATATCATGGTTCTTGTCAAGTCTATAACTATGTTGATAGAGCATTTTGAAGCCTCAATAAATAGAGTTTTCAACACCTTAACAAAAGGCCCAAATCCCAAAACTTTAAAATGGAAATGATGAAATGCTACTCCACCTGACCTAAACATATTTTGATGACTATGAAATCCAGTGACCAATCAATCTAAGGGATTGGAACCATTCCATGATCTCTCAAACTATTATCGCATTGTATAAGATGAATGGGCATCTAATTAACCATGCTTGCCCATGTTACAAAATCTTAGGAAGAACATGCTTGAGACGAACTACAAAGACCTTGTCTAGAGTATAATAAGAAAATTTCAACAAAGTGATTAGTCTCCAATTTGTTATGAAATCAAGACTACCAAGTTTAAGGATAACCCTAATTATACCCTAATGTTTACTTATTTACCAAATTTTTAAAAGATCTAGAGTAACAAAGTACTACGTTACCTAGTTATAAAACTTGCATGAAAATTTTTTAAATCTTAAAAGCCTTGTCACCAAAAAATTCCTTGGCAACAACCAGGCCTTCCATGCAAGCTTCATTGCACCTGAAAAATCGTGCCCTATGACAATTATTTTCCATAGCGTTTTCATATGATATCATTTGTTTATGTGATCAGACTTTTTTTTTTTTCCAGGAAAAAATTAACTAAATTAACTCAATATAAGGTATAAATTTTTTTACATCTACAAACAGAGCCATGATAACAGACCCCACAACAGTCCAATATATTTGAAACTGGCTGAAGCATCAACAAACTGAACTAATAGAAATAGGCGGAGAGTAAAGAGCAAAGTGCCAGCAAAAAAACTGAAGATAGCTAGAGAGGAAATCTGCCAGAAAATACTGCTCATCGCTGGCAATATAACGCTTACTGGAGCTGCCAGAATGTGATCAGACTTACAAGGCAGCCATGCAGACAAGTAAGCTGGGTATTAGACTTATATGTCTACATTTCCACTCTATTACATAGTTCTTGCAAAGTTTGATCTTAACGGATTTTTTATACGAATATTCCTTGAATTTTCTACAATGATGCCCAAATTATTCCGTCCAAGTTCTGATTTATATTTTATATATCTAAAAATTTTGTTCCCAATTTTTTTGTATTATTGTATTTTTGTATTTGTTTGGTATGTTTTTTTTTATTATTATTCCAGGTTTACCATATCAACATGGCTAATGGTGAGTGTTAATTTTACGTTCATTCCAAATTTTACATTGCAAAATGGAGAGTGTGTAGTTATTTGGATCTGTTTTTTATGTGGCGTTTTGGATGGTTTTAGTCTACTTCGTGTGACGCAAAGCATTTTTCCAAATCATTGCCATGGTTGGCCACAAACCTCTATTTCATTATAAATTCATTCACACACTAGATAATAATATTTGTTTTAATGTACTCAACTTATGGGCTCATGTTTTTGAAAGAAAAAGAGCGAGGAAAGAGCGGAGTCCTCAACCTTAGTAATGGATTCAATTCTACATGTTATTTTTATCTCGTTACCATTGCATAAGGTAAGTTCACGTTGCGTTGCATGTCTTCTATACTATTTATTCTACAATCAAAGTCATCATGATGAGAGTATGTATACAAAATAATTTAGAGGGGGTAGGATATGTATACCTCTATAGATTTTATCCGTGAAATTTGGGTCTCATATATCAATTTGGTGTCCGGTTTGATCGTGACTTTAAAAATAAATTATTATTATTATTATTATTATTATAATAATAATAATAATAATATGAGGTAGAGTATTTTGTATCTTAGTTTCTCTTGAAATGATAGTCCCCTCAAAGAAAATTTAGTGATTACATGGATTTTTCATAGCAAGCATGTGAGTTGCAAAACATAGTAGAGTTGCACAAGGTTGATATATATTTATTTTTACTTTTATTTTTTATTTTAAATGTGTATTTTCTCCTACTTTGTTGTGATTATTGTTTAACCATATTCTTGTGTTTCATGTCTTGGTCTTCTTCATTACTTATTGAGAAATTAATTACTCTAAAAAAAGTCTTAAAACCTTGTGGACACTCTTCTTTCCAGGGAAAAGGGAACAATGATTTTCTTCATTACTTCTCAATACCTTAGTTGCTCAAAATGAAGTATTACAACCTTATGGGAAGGTCTCTTCTTTTCATGGTAAAAGGAACAAACATATGTGGGCCTATACCGTGTTAAGCAATTAGGAATATGAAAATTTGCAAGAGGCTTTTAGAGTTTTAGAACCCACCAATATGTGCGAATGGAATGAACTTAAGCTTCAAATGTTGAAACCCAATTAATGATTTCTTTACAAGAATTAATGGAGATATATCTTAGTTTTATCCTTTTACATATTTTCAAGCAACCCAGATTTTGGTGACAATAAATAGTAGATCATGAAACGTTGATGCCTAAGTGAGGCATGCCATTCTTTATAGTAGGCACAACTATAATGGACCCCATTATTGAAGTTATTACTAACCTAGATTTATCTTAACTCTGGATCTATCAAGCTTCAAGGGTAGAGGTGAAAACAATTTTTAGAGTGTAAAACTTGAGGCATTTGATCCCTTTTAACACTTAATAAATTTGGAATTAAGATAAATATAGATTTGAAGCATTTTTTAATATATAATCAAAGTTACCCACTTATGTAACAATATCTATGTTACACTGAGTTTTAAAATGCCTCTTAATGCAATCATGTTAACATAGATACATTAGAAACCACCATGAAAAGCCCAGTGCCTTTTTTTCAAATTCTCAACATGGATTAAAACATTCTATATTTTAGGTGGGCCTTTTCATTTTTTTTTTAATCACCTTTAGGTTGGAATTCAAAACTTACAATCTCATCCATTTATAAAGGTGATTTAGAAGTTCTTTGAATCTCTAAATTAATTCGAAATCTAAACATTATAAGCCTGCATTTTGTGTAAATTGTACCACGACGATTTAGCTTAGTGCAATGGCAATTGTGAAAATATAAGCAAAACCTTCATTTTGAGAAATGGATGTAATTTCCCAATTCCAACAAAAGCCTAACATAATTGCTAAATAGTATTATCATAATAGAAGAATCACAACCATGAAACTCATATTTGCTTGAGAATTCCAGTGGAAAACATAATATGTAGGTGATATCTAGTGGCATAGTGAATTAACGAGTGGATATGGGGTTTCACATGAAAAGCTTGTTAGATGGTAATTATGCGGAAAAACAATTGCATTTATATATGGATTATATAACACTATTTATGTGTTAAATTATTCTATAACAACTAATGAAAATTTTAAGGATGAAAATTTATCCTAAAGTGTAGAAATCTTGACGAATCTTATTAGATTTTAATATGAAAATTGTAAAATCTTTAGCAATATTTTGGTAAAAATATCCAAATTCCTAAGGATTTTATATAGTTTTTATCAAAATTTGATGATTTTTAAGCTAAATTAATTTTATCCTATAGAATTTGGGCGAATCATTCTTAGAAAAAATGAAAATTGGTGAATTTTTTTGGGGGAAAAAGCATGGAAAATTAGCCCATGGGCGAAATTTAGCCCCTAAAACTTTCCTCGATGATGACATGAAGATTGTGTTATCTTCACTTTGGGTTCTCATCCTCCTTCGTGGTTTGTCATAGTGCTAAGAAATGTTGTGTATTCACCTGTCTTTTGGTTTATGGTGAGGGAAACCATAAGGGAAGGGTGTCTTCTATTAACATGATGGTTAATTGATTGCGGTGTAAGTATTAATGTTGCTTGATCTTTCCTCTTCATTTATGTAAAATTAAAAAAAAAAAAAAAAAAAAACTTAGTGCTTCATATTATCCCTTTCACATACTTTTCTAAAACTTACCCAAGTCAGATATGTTTGAAATTTGTATGACTTCAAATTATTTTTGTGACATAAATACTTCTCTATATAAAAATTATTATCCCATATTGGTGAAGAGAAATGTTGCACAGTAGCATTTAAGCTTCAATATACCTTGATCTTTATGCCAATAAAAACATTCACAACAAAGTAATATCTCCTACTAACATGTTGATTAATTGAGTGTGAGTATGATCACATCAATTAATTTTTTGATGTAATTGATACTAATAGCAATAAACTTAAGAGGACATTTTTTTTAATCATTTTTATATACATAATTTTCGGATATTAATAATAATAATAATAATTATTTTTTAAATAGGAAATTTATGGATGAATAACAACATTAGATTTTAGCATTTACTCACAACATAAATAACCAAGAATGAAAACACATTTAGAAAACAAAGATAAAGGACCTAAAGACCACCAACAAACTAGTAAAACAAGATAGACGTTTTTAATAAGAGTAGCAGACTCTTCTCAAACCCAACAATTTCTCCAATACAAAAACTCATAGGAGGAGGATACATTGCACCGTCAATTTCCTTGCAAATTCCTCAATTTTCTTGCAAATTCCTCAATTTTGGGAAGTATTTCTTTATTATGTTGGAGTTGTCTACAAACTTTGACATATATTCAACCTTCGAAGAAAGATGTAGTCTAAACATTCTGTGTTTTTACTTTTTTCCAGGTATTTTTTTCTGATGGGTTTCGTTCAAAAACCGGTCAGAAATTTAGAAAAATAGTTAGAATGGTAGATTTTAGTGGTTCAACATACATATTTCAGTTTCCCTGGGGGTTTTGATGATAATGAATCAATTTATGCATTCAAAAATATGATTTGAGCACTATAAAATTGTGGTTTTTCCAATAATCACGTTACCGGATTCCAGTAGTAGTCATAGGAAAAAGTAAAAAACATAGAACGTTTAGACTACACCTCAAAGAAAAATCCATGGAACATCGGACAAGGAGATATGAATCAATATTTAAGGAGAAATGACTCTCAAAGACGTTAGAAGAATGATGAATTTGCCATTGCTCCCAATCTTGATAATTGATAATATTCATTGCTCTCTCTTTAGTGTTCACAATATTGTTGATATTAGTGTGATTTACTCAGTTTGTAGATTGTTTGTGCTTTTCATTGTGAAAACAAGAGTAATAGAGAAATTAATTAACAATTATTTTATGTGACATTTTTTTCTTTTTCACGATGGAGTAGGTCATGACAAGAAGATAATTCCCATGAAAAGAAAAGTGACGAATTTCATGCAATGATAGTACAAATCAGTTTAGATTCAAGTTAAGTCTGGATCTATCAAGTGCCAAAAGGGATCAAATCCTTTGAGGTGTAATTTTTTAAATCATTTTAAGATGGATCTAGACTAGTTGCATTGAGAGGTGCTTTTTACAATCCACTGTGGGGGAGATGTGTAATTCCTTCCATGCTCAAGATGGAATTGACATGTAGCATTTAAAAGGTATATATATATTAAAATAACAATAAAAAAATTCAATGTGAACCATAAATAAAATATTCCAATGTCCTCCTTAAGTAAAATATTTCAATATCAACTTTACACACACACACACACAATAATTGGTTGTAAAAAAATCTTAATGGTTAAAATATTTGTGTGGTGTGTTGCTCAATATAAACTAATCCTTGGAAATTAGCTTCCTCCTGAAATCTCATGCTAAACCTACTTCTACATATTGATATAACTAGTTGTAAATTGAGAAAAAAACACCTTAACGACCTTAACTAGCTTACACAAAGCACAAACACCATACTAATAGGAAATGACAATTGTTATCTATCTTATATTTTGTTATATAAAACCACATAGAATATTCTTTGTTCAATAGATAAAAGAAGCAATAAAGAGTTGAGAATGGTTTTCATGACGAGCTATAGCTCAAAAAAGTTATTGAAATCCATGTCTACATAGTGGGCATACAAGTTGAATATAAACCCATTGTATGATGCATTGGTGATGAAAGAGATGCTTACAAGGCAATTACTTTGTTGGAAACCCAACCAGAACCATATTATGATAAATAACACATAAAAAAACCCTTTCCATCACCTGTGTTGACTAGTCCTTCAAAAATAATTGTAACCATTGGTGAAGAATAAATGGATTATCCAAATGTTAGAGAATCGTAGATCCATCCATGGCCAATAAACCTTACTTGGCATGTCAACAATGTGATAATATATGAGACTCACTACTACAACAAAATAGTTACATGTATAAAGTCTATATTTATTTGTAGAGAGAAATCTCCATAGAATCCATCTATTTTCTCCAATTAATCAAGAATTTTGATTATTAAAGAGGAAGAACACATGTTTTTAAAGGTTTCCATTATTATAACTCTTAGAATGCATTGTACATTATGTTACATCATCGATAACATCACTGTAACATGCCCAATACTGAGCCCCATGGGATAGCACAATTGGTGAGAAGTGCACATACTCTCTCAGTACGAGGGAGGTCACAAGTTCAAGCCTTGTGTCCCTGGGGTTGTGGTTTAGCACCCTTACCATCCACCAAGTGGGGAAGTATTGGTGAGTTTCCCACACCATTTCTCTAGTGAAAAGGTGCCCAATACTGAAGCAAACTCAAATCAACTATATGAATAAACTTGGTAATTCTTTCTAAAGATATTCTCTAGAAAAAATGTGTAGGGAAAGGTCTTTTCTTAAGTTTAATGTTCCTCCTTACCATTGAACATAGGCTAATACATACTAATGGACACATTTATAGGGATTATCACACAAAAATGGACACATTAAAATGGATTGTCATATATATTGTTTATTTTTTAAACTTTACAAGCAAATAAAGTTTTACTTTATTTCTTAGAAGGTAATTGTTTCATTGTCTTCACAAAATTTTGAATGTTATATACATTAATTTCACCATGATCCATCCCTTATTAGATATATGACATTTATATGCATGAATTATTTCCAATATAATGCAGATGAGTTGCAACTACATTGATGTCAATGTGGAAAAATTACAGTTACATTAAAATTTAGTGGAAACGTGACAAATTGCTAAGATAATATAGGCATGATTCATACTCACAATAAATATAATGTGACAAGTTGTTTTTAGTAGAATCATGACAAAGTGTGATGTTATAAGTTGTTATCTGATTAATATACAAGTTATTTACTGTAAGGTCAAGTTTAGTAGTTTGTTTTGTTGGATGATTGACAACTAAAAAATATTAGATCCATCCTACTTTTCTCTTATAATGCTACTTGACACAAACCCCCAAACCCTCTAGTCCAAGGTCCACGCAGGATCGTTTTAATCTTCCCTTTGAGTCTAATTGACTCTTTGGTTTCCCCTCAGGAACTACCCTTCACACTCAACAGTGTATCCACAGGTCCTTATGGGTGTGCCCGCATGATCAAACACGAAGCATCAACCCAAACCTCCTTAACCGAAATAGGATCGTGCCCTTCGCAAGTTCTGGACTTCAGGTTTCACGATTTCACAATTCCTATTGTCGAGGGTTCTTATCTCTACAACTGTCGAAACCCGAATTGTCGAACTCCGATGCACTCGGAAAAGGTTGACTTTTCAACGGGCTTCTCACTTCATCAGGATTTCGGACTTCACGATTTCGCGAATCCAAATGCAAGGCTCTCCGTCCTTCAACTTCTGAACCTCGAAACGGTCAACAAAATTTTACTCCACCAATTGACGAAGACACGCCACTTGTCGTCCTTGCGGTTTTCTACCTTTGGCGTAGACTTCTGCCACCTGTCACTCTTTCGAGTTTTCAGGACTTTCGCTCCCAAAGCGCTGCCTTCTCCGTTTCCCGACACCCGAAGTGTCGAAATATCGAAACTTTAATCCAGGTCCTATCGCAACTCACGACTTCGGTATTTTCATTCCACTGCACTCGACTCCTTGTCGCTAGGATCCCCAAAATGTCGAAATGATCCGACGGCTTGTGCAAAGCACAATAAATGGTCCACGTTGATTCTAGATCCTAGAGAAGTAAGCTCACCTGCCTCTAACCACCCTAAAATTTCCTTGGATCCTACGATCCTCATGATTTTGGGAATTCCCCACAGAGAATTTCAACCGCTCGTTGCTCCTTGATAACTCCTGTGAAATAAACCAAGGTTCTTCCTCTAGGATTTAACTTCTGCAAAATGGCTTTGCTTCGTCTCCCCCTTGTTTATCTCAAGGCACTAACCCTCCTGAGCTTTCCTTGCAACCTCAAGTCTTCAATAAGACTCCTGCGCGCACTTCTTACGACAGTCCCTCAAATACTTCTAAGTATTTGATTCTCTCGACACTGTGCACTTTTCTGCAATGGCAGTCTTCCAATTCACCCCTTGGTTGATAAGTTCTCAACTTTCAACCGGCTATGCACACCTTGCGCGGCTCCTGTGTCTCACCTGCACTTCTACGGGAATGAGAACAACGATATCCCTCCTGAGCTTTCAAAGATAAAATCTGAATCTCCGTCAACACACTTCTTGCGAATGATTTCACTGCACTTCTTGCAGGAACTTCTCACTCAGGAAGAGAAACAATTGAAACTCATTCTCTCTCTCTCTTAGACTTCAAACATTTAACATGAAATCATACATTCACGCAATATTAAAGAAAATGCATAACAGAGAGAATAAACAACCATAAGCATACCATTCAACATGTATACACAGAAAACATCATAACACCATAATCTGAATTAAAGATTCATATATTAATTCAAAGCTCGTGTACATGAGTTCTTCTTCTCAACTCTCTGCTACAACTCTCTTCTTCTCTATGCTCAATGATCTCTGATTGTTAATG
The DNA here is from genome assembly GCA_010110895.2 of Picea sitchensis. Taxonomy (NCBI): domain Eukaryota; kingdom Viridiplantae; phylum Streptophyta; class Pinopsida; order Pinales; family Pinaceae; genus Picea; species Picea sitchensis. Next base: position 5,171 of record SNQJ01S0185845.1, on the reverse strand, counting down.
TTCCAACAATACAAAGGTGAGGGTGTCTATAGTCGGTTTTCCCTCCTACGCTCTAAACTGTCTAATCTGGAATTTAAATATACCTACTTACATTAACTATGCATAAATGCCTCTACCTACTACAGATGAGAGAAAATCTCTCATGATCTGTTTGCATCCTCCAAAATATAAATGCAAGGTACGCCTTATTAAATTAATATTTCAAAAACATTCCAAAACACTTTTGCAACATGCTGAAATGTGTTGGCGCTCATCCCAGCTGTCTTCCACCCCCGTGCTCGCTTGTTGTTGGCGATGCTCCTACATCATACTCCCTCGCTTGAAAATTTTCATGGACTCTTGTTCATGAGCTCTTGCATAGTCTGTCCATGCTTATGAATTTCTGCTTCATTTTCCCAGCTGGCATCTTCAACTGGATGTCCCTTCCATTTGACCAAGTATTCAAAACACTCTTTCCTCCTGGTCTTCTTGCTGACCCTCTTGTCAAGTATACTTTCCATCTGTGGCTTTTTAGCTACAGGAGATTGTTTAGTCCACTGAACCTCTGTCTATCCATTCTCTGATCCTTCTTTTCCAGCTTTGTAAGGGTATAAATCTGAGATGTTGAATATCGGTGAAATTCCGATCCCATCGGGTAATTCAATCTCATATGCGTTTGCCCAAAATTTCTTCAAGACCTTGCATGGTCCAATCTTTTTCATTTTCAGTTTGTTATATGTTCCCCTTTGGAACCTCTCCTTCCTCAGATGTGCAAGAATTATATCACCAACTTCAAACTGAAGTTCTCACCTGTGTTGATCTGCTTTGCGTTTATACTCTTGACTCGAAGTTTACAAACGTTCCCTCACTTGGCTGTGAAGTTCCTTCATTGTTTCTGCAAAATCATCTGCACTAGCACTTTTGAATTCAGTCTGTTCTAAATCTTTCAATTCAAACACTCCCCTGGGTTGCATTCCATAAACAATCTGAAATGGACTCTGCCCTCTGCTTCTGTTAATTGAATCATTGTAAGAAAATTCCGCCTGTGGCAGAATGTGATCCCACTAACTGTGGTGTTCAGTCACTAGGCTCCTTAGAAAATCTCCCAAGCTCATGTTTATAACTTCTGTCTGCCCATCCGTCTGAGGATGATAAGATGAGCTAAATGACAAACTTGTCCCCATCTTCTTACATAGTTGAGACACATATCTTAATGATGGTATGATACTTGTTGAGGCACTTCTTGGTGATCTTGATACATATTTGGCACATGACTAAAGGCATGTTTTGATTATGTTGGCCAGTTGGTTGAGATATTTTCTTGGTGATATTGGCATATGATGTATGTGAGTGCATTTGGTTTCATTGATGTTGAGTATCAGTGACAATGACATGTTAATGATGGTATATGTGACAGTAACAGGTTGATGTGACAGTGATAGTGACAGGTTGATGTGATAGTGACAATGACAGTTTGATGTATCATTGATAGTGGCAGTGACAGTATTAGTGGTAGTGACAAGTTAAGTATACACTTATATTTTAGGGTGGAGGGACGAGGCAAGGAAACGGGGTTGTAGCCTCCTTCTAGTTGGATCCAAAGAACACAAGGAGTTGGATCTTCCTTAATGTTGGAGCCTATAAATCAGTGGGTCGTAGCCTCCTTCCGGTTGGAGCCAGAGAACACTGGGAGTCATAGCTTCCTTCAAGTTGGAGCCTGCAAATTAGCGGGTTGGAGCCTCCTTCCAGTTGTAGCTGGAGAATTCAAGGAGTTGTAGCTTCCTTCAGGTTGGAGGCTGTAAATAGCGGGTTGGATCCTCCTTCCAGTCGGTGCTGGAGAATTTGGGAGTTGTTTCTTCTTGTGAATGTAATATTTGATATATAAGAAAGTATTCCATGATTTTCTCCCATTTTGCTTTCCACGTAAAACCCTGGTGTACTTTGTATCTATGGTTATGATGTGATGCATTTTTTATGATTACATTTTTATGATATATATTGAATGCAATGATTATTGATAAACTTGATGATTACATGTTCTGAGTAAAAGTGGTAAAAATTGCTCAATATTGGTTCACCCCCTCTTAGTATTCCAACAATTGGTATCAGAATGGGTCCTTCAAAAAACATTCTAATCACTGGAAGGAAGATCATGGAGTACACTAAGATTGGAATACCACAATTTGATGGACAAAACTATGCCTTCTAGAGCATAAGGATGAAAACCTATGTACAAGCATAGGGATTTGATGTCTGGAAAGCAGTAGTATATGGATACACAACACCTACCACTCCTCCAATAGATAAAGATAGAAAGAAACTCAGTGAAAACAATTTGAGGGATACAAATTATATTTTGAATGGCCTAGTTGATACAGTTTATGTCTAAGTTATGCATTGTGACTATGCAAAGGATATTTGGGACAAAATTTAAAATACTTACGGAGGAGATGCCAAACTGAAAGGAGCCAAGATTCAAACTTACAGAGGTCAATTTTAACAACTGAAGATGAAGGAAGATGAAGACATTGCAGCTTACTCTTTGCGAGTTGATGAAATAATGAATGTTATTCCAATAAGATTTGATCCTAAGATTTCATCCCTTGAAGAAAGAGAATATCTTGCTACGTTGAGCATGACGAGTTACATGGAATCATTATAGCCTATGAAATGAGAACATAGCAGGATAATCCATACAAAAAGGAATCATATTTCAAGGCATCCAAGAAGACAAAGAAGAAGAATAAAAATCCAAAGTCAAACTGCAGTTGCAACGATGATTTAGAGGTATGTGAATAAATGTCCAACTTTGTAAGGAAATTGAAGAGAGGAACCGACAAGTACAAAGGTATGCTTCCCTTAAAATGTTTTAACTGTGGTAAAATTGGTCATTTTTCTACTCAATGTCCTTATCCTAAGAATTTAGATAGTGATGAAGAAGAAAGTCCCAAGAAAGAAAAGAAATATCAAAAGGGAAACAAGAAAGGAGATAAAAGGAAAGTATTCAAGAAATACCTCTACTCAAGAGAAGACAGTTCCTCATCTGATGAAGATGATGATAACGACAATGACTCAAACAATGTACTCTTTATGGCATTTGAAAATGATGAAGAAGATTACTAAGAAGAAGGTGAAGTGGATATTGAAGCAGAATTAATTAGTGCTCTAAGTGAGATTAAAATAGAAAGGAAGAAAAACAAGTCACTCAAAGAAGAATTGATCAAACTAAAGGAGAGTTTTCAAAATCCCAAAGAATTTGGTCATTTAAAAACCAAGGTAAAAGAAGAAGAAAAGAGAGAAAAATATTTTGACAATCCATCTTAAGGAAATATATGAACATTTAAACAAGCTTGGAGAAAAATTCATCCTACAAGAAAGAATACTTGAGGAAGAAATAATCTCCTTGAAAATCCAACTTGAAAAAGGAAAAAGAATGGAAGAAGTAATGCAGATCCAAATGATAAAGAAATAAAAAGAGTGTGAGAAGATTGAAGAAGAAGTTGTGTCATTGAGAGTTGAAGTCAACAAGCTCAGCAAGAAATTGAAAAGTTCTAAAGTGTTAGAAGACATTCTCAACGGTCAAAGTCCATGCAGTGACAAGTCTAGACTAGGATACAAGAAAATTCATTTTGAGAAAGGTTCAAGCTCCATGATGAAAGAAACATAAAAAAAGAGTTACATAGAAGATATCAAAAGTCCTAATCCTTCAAAGAAGAATACTCAGGTAATGGAAGAAGATCAACCAATCAGTAGAACACAATATCATCACAGGAATAAATAAAGAAGAAGCATATTTCCAAGAAGTCCTCATACCTTCAAAAGCTTTATCCATAAAGAAGGAAACAAAATAAGAGAAGAGTGTGATCAACTAAGGCGTGAATTTAGAAGGACTACAACACAAAGAGGATCATTTGGTTCTACGTATCAAAGTTTCTTTTTGGGTCATTGTTTTTCATGTAATAACTTTGGACATAAAGCTATAGATTGCAGATCTTATGGAAGAAATGGTCAAGCAAGAAATGTTTATGTGACCCCATACAATATTTAATGTTATAAATGCCACAACTATGGACACATAGCCCATGATTGTACAAGCATGATAGATAATTCCATGAAATAAAACATTAATATCATATGCAAGAAGGTTTGGAAAAGAAAGAAAGAACATATGAATAAAGAACAAGTAAAGGAAGAGCATGTGAATGAAGAACTCCAAGGAATCATACTCTCAAGATTTTTAGTAGTGCAAGATCATGATTAATCTATAGAGAAAGATGAAGATGTCAGATTTCAGGATAAAGAAGAAGATGATGAATCCAAAGGCGAAGAGGAAGATTACTCCACATTAGAGCGGCTTCCTCCACCTTTTTGAGCCATACGGCTTGGAGACTCCCAATAAATATGAATATTGAAGAAGGGGAGTCTAAGCAGCAACTCTACAGATAAGAGAACTATCTTTTAAGCATTATGAATTGTTTATAGATTTTGGAAAGGCAGATTCAGAATGATTTAAGGTAGTGATGCATGATTGTATTCCACACATGTATTTAGGTAGGGATATATTTAGTACAGATTGTACCAAACATATATATTTTTATTTTCAAATTTTGAAGACAACTTGATTAGCAGGAATATGCAGTTGAAGAAATCCTTAGAAGAGTAAAGTGACAGATGGGTCAACAATGTGCACAGTTGAGTACCAGAATCATGGACAGTTTTATGACATATGGACAGAGATGGATTCATGAGATCTTTGGCGGGTCTAGACAGATATATGATAGTGTATTTAGAAGTGGAATTAGTTAGGCACAAAAGAATAGGGGAAGATAAACCGTCAGTAGAAGTTATATCGTCCGAGGGAAATTGTTGAATAATGTGGTAATTGATTTATGAGAAGTAAACATAAGAATCCATAAATATTTGAAGCAAATTAACTTTGAATTATTTTTATATATGTCAGTGAATTACAAGAGGAAGCACCAAAGGACAAGAAGCAGTAGAAGAGAGGAAAGGAAGCAAGTACAAGAAGCCCCACATTGATCTACACAACATCTTGCAGAGAATTCAAGGGGAGAGAATGATCCAGGTGGATATCGGGGGCCACCCACCTTTTCCAAATGGCTCAAAATAGTTTTCTGGCCATTTTGGCAATTTACTATTTTTAGCAGGTTTTAACTTCCGGGGCCATTTTG